>BQNB010101371.1:0-24485 GCA_026074375.1 Tanacetum coccineum | reverse complement strand
TTTAGCTTTTCAAATTTTGGAATGATGAAATGAATGAAATGGTTGAGGTGGTGGAAGAATATAAGGGTACTATGCAAGACACTTTAGCAAAAATTTTGCCCTCTTGTCCTTTTTTCACCTAGGCGTCCAAATAGGATCCTAGGAGGGGTTCGGGTTCTCCTTTTCGTGTTGAAATCACTTAAAACTCAATACTTGCTATAATATTTTTATTGTGTTCAAAATTGTTTTTCCATAAAACTAGGTTATTTACACGACATACTTCTAAATAAATTACTACAAAAATTCATTTGAGCCGTTGTCGGCCGTATCAAGACAGAAAACATGAATTTTTATTAAAACTTAACCGAACCTCGCTCATCCATTTTAAAAGCACTTCAAACCACAAAATAGTATTTGACAACTTATATTTGACCAAAATTTCACTTCACGACTGATCCCGTCTTTTACAGAATTTCGCGAAAACAACCGTTTTTAGGAAATCTTTAAAATCAACCCAACAATTCACGTTCTAAACTCACGTTACTTAAATTCATGAATTTATTAAATAAACAAACTCGTTAACTCATTTCCAAATTCAGTTATACCCATTTCTAGATAATCTATCGTGTCGGTACGCGTTGCGTGACGATTTTTGCTAAACGCGGGAAAATTTCCCGGAAAGCACTGAAGACCTCAAAACCACTCTAAAACAGAAAAAAGAATCAAAAGTGATTCACTTGCGAACTCATGACTCTCCCAAAACCCAGTTAAACCGTAACCGTTTTATGCAAAAATAGTCAACAGAAGTCAACTTTTTAGCTTTGATCAGGAAAACTAAGAAGATCGAAAGACTTCAAAATACGAAATTATAATATTTTATAATACTTACCCCTAGGCAAATTACCGGTTATCACACTCCGGTTCTATTTGGATCATTGGACTTATACCTAACTTTAACCACCTTATGACTTTAGCGACGCCGTGAGTTAATTGGTTGTTGGGTATAGAGATCGAAACCATAAAACCTTGAAAATCAATCAAAGTGTTTGATATAAATCAAGACGTTTTTAACACTTTGAAAGTTTAATTCTTTTTGAAATACTCCCCCTATACATGTGCATCAAGATTCGAAATTATTTCGCACATGTGGGTAGAAGTTGTGTACTTAAAGTCTTAAAGATCGCATTCTTCTAGATCACATTGTAATCACATTTTCTTCCCTTATCGAAAATAATAAATCTTTTAGTATTTTAGATACCAGTTGATTAAAATTTGAGACAAGAAAAGTTTCATGGGGAGAAAAAATGATACCACTTATTGCATGAATTAGTGAACATGTTTCGGATTGCTCCCCTTCAACATTTTATGTGTGACACCACTTCATAAAAATTTGACACCACAAGTAAAAAATGATATGATACCACAAATATGTTGAAGATGGGAGTTAAGATGCCTTGGTTATACCACGCAAAGTACGAGTACTAGTATGATAAACTGTTCATCAGTGGACGTTATCCGAAGATAAACACTTGAGTATTCAAATATACCCGAGTGTACATTGGTGCTGGAGGAATGAGCACACAATTTTTGAAATAACATTGATAAGGTCTTGAGAATTTTTGCTCAGTCTCCACGTGAATTTGACACTAAAGTACCACATTTAAAATCCACTGAATGTTGTTGGATACATAAAAATGACATTTATGAGATGTAACTATAAGCATTAAAAAGGCCTTTGGTTTTACAAGCTCCATCTCAAAAATTAATCCACAAAAATATGACATTTTTTAGAAAATGAATACTTCAATTTTAAGAAATTATTTAAGGAAGAGCGTGTTGAACACACAATTTGAAGGATACCACAAATAATAGACCATATATTAACAAGATACCACAAATTGTTAAATATTATGAAAAGAATTTGACTTTGAAAGTTCTTTTTAAAAAATTATGTTCAACAATTTTGAGAAACCACACAATAGAAGATTTTTCTTCTATTTTAGAGTAAGAACGGCGAAAGCATAGTGGGCCCATAACCCACACGTCCCAGGATCGAAACCTGGCTCTGATACCAAATGTAAGATCTAATATATCACTTCACTTTACTATGATCAAACCAAGAAATAAGATGGGAGAATGAGAAGAAAACTAGAGAGAAGTTAAAGAGAGCAAGAAATGAGAAAGAAAGATTGGTGGATTACTATGTGTATGTAAGAAATACAAAAGAGCAATGAACCCTTACCATTGTGGAGAAGGGGTATTTATACCTAGACCATATACATGGGACGCCTAGGTTTAATACACGAGCCAGGCTCAGGATTACTTAGGTTAAAACCCGCAACACGTGCACAATTAGATTACATTAAATGAGCCCGTTACCCTATCTTTGCCTATTACAACGTATATTATATAAAGACCGAGTCTTCCAGACTGAATGACCAAGCTTCCATGTTTGACTTAATATTTTGAGGCTAACAATCTCCCCCGAAGCGAGGTCTTGAATCCTTCTATCTTGGGTTCCTTGAGATTGCATTGTCGTTGAGTTCTTGAGTCTTGATCTTGGTCTTTATCTTTGTTGTAGGCTTCTTCCTTCATGTTGTGTGATCTTTGATCTTGAGCCTTTATTATTGTCTTTTGACTTGGTCTTTGACTCCGAGATCTTTAAATCTTTCTCCTTGAGATCTTTGCCAACTTGCTATCTTGTATCTTGACCGACATGCTTATACTTTGAAAGCTTGCTAACAATCTCCCTTGACAATCTTTGTCTTGATAATATTGATATGTTTAAGGAAGGTCTTGAATATCAGAGTTGCGGAAGTCTTTGTCTTTGCATGAAATTTAGCTTTCTTGATTCTTGAATTCGATGATTTTATAGTATTGTCTTTAGTAGCTTGAGTTTATGAGCAGTGGTAATGAATCGCTAAACTATGCTGAAGGAGGTGTTAATCCATCATGTGTGTTCATGCATTTGAATGTTAGTGATAAACAACAGATATGGATGAATAATGTCTTTGTCATTCGTCGATGTCGGTAACGTTAACCTTCAGTTCTGTAAGGACCGTTTTACAGTATGAATATTATACATATGATCAGGTAGGTTTAATTTAGAAGAACCTCCTTGACAGGGTTTCTAGCTGTACTAGCTTGTTCTCATTATTGGAATGTCTCAAAGCAGACAACACTATAAGAGTGAATCAGCTAGTTACTTTCTTACTGATTAAGTCGCCAATTCATATACGGGACAGAACTCGATATCCAGTTAGCACAAGATTGATTCATATTGAATCTTGCAAGTCACCTTACCACAGTGCTGTTTAATGTTGACACTGGAAGGATTTCAATTCGTCACTGTGAAACAAAATAGTATCACTCTGAATGTTCTGGCAAGATCACAAGGATAATGCGTAGGACTCTTTGATACCAATTGTTGTATAATGATGAACAACAAGTGTTTTACATGAATTGTGTCCTAATGAGATTTATAATTTGATCTCTTCTTGACTCTAGACTCGATTTGTGCACTTTGGTTTTAGTAATCGAAGGCTGGAGCTGACCGCCACCTATTCAATATCAACAATCTTGGAGTGAGATGTCAATAGATAACATGTGTATATCCATGAAAAATGAGACAAGTATCGTTTTAAAGAAACTTGAATAGATGGGAAGGGTTGTGTATTGCATCACTAGGTACATGATGTCTATCTTCAATACCAGAAATCATCTTTGTGATTCTGATAGATTATGTATTGACCCGGTTTCTGCCTAACGTTGTGTGGAGGGCTTCTTTCTTTTCACCCTTTATCCATACATTTCTTTTTCATTCTTCAACCCCTTCAATGTTTACCAAGACGTCATTACTATCACTTTGTTGTGATTGTTCCGGTGATAACTTATGTCTTAGTCAACATTTTTCCCTTATTTTCATACTTCTCCAATCACACCTAAGGACTTCTAATTTAAATATGGAATGTATATGGGTAGATCCCTCCAGTTGTGGTTGGATCATAGGACTTTTGCCTAACTTTAACCACCTTATGAATTCATCGACGTTGTGAGTTAATTGGTTGTTGGGTATAGAGATCGAAACCATAAAACCTTGAAAATCAATCAAAGTGTTTGATATAAATCAAGACGTTTTTAACACTTTAAAAGTTTCATTCTTTTTGAAATACTCCCCCTACACATGTGCATCGAGATTTGAAATTGTTTTGCACATGTGGGTAGAAGTTGTGCACTTAGAGTCTTAAAGATCGCATTCTTTTAGATGACATTTTAATCACATTTTCTCCTCTTATTAAAAATAATAAATCTTGTAGTATTTTAGATACTAGTTGATTAAAATTTGAGACATGAAAAGTTTCATGGGGAGAAAAATGATACCACTTATTGCATGAATTAGTGAACATGTTTCGGATTGCTCCCTTTTAACAATTTATGTGTGACACCAGTTCATAAATATTTGACACCATAAGTAAAAAATGATATGACTCTACAAATATGTTGAAGATGGGAGTTAAGATGCCTTGGTTATACCACACAAAGTACGAGTACTAGTATGCTAAACCGTTCATCAGTGGATGTTATCCGAAGATAAACGCTTGAGTATTCAAATATAACCGAGTGTACAGTGGTGCTGGAGGAATGAGCACACAATTTTGAAATGACATTGATAAGGTCTTGAAAAATTTTGCTCAGTCTCCATGTGAATTTGACACTGAAACATTTGAAATCCATTGAATGTCGTTGGATACATAAAAATGACATTTATGAGATGTATCTATACAAAATAAAAAAGGATTTTGGTTTTACAAGCTCCCCCTCAAAATTGATCCACATAAATATGACATTTTTTAGAAAATAGATACCACAATTTTGAGAAATTATTTGAGGAAGGGAATGTTGAACACACAATTTGAAGGATACCACAAATAATAGACCATATATTAACAAGATACCACAAATTGTTAAATATTATGAAAAGAATTTGACTTTAAAAGTTCTTTTTGAAAAATTATGTTCAACAATTTTGAAAAACCACATGATAGAATATTTTTCTTCTATTTTAGAGTAAGCGCAGCGGAAGCGTAGTGGGCCCATAACCCACAGGTCCCAGGATTAAAACCTAGCTCTTATACCAAATGTAAGATCTAATATATCATTTCACTTCATCATGATCAAACCAAGAAATAAGATGGGAGAATGAGAAGAAACCTAGAGAGAAGTTAGAGAGAGAAAGAAATGAGAAAGAAGAAAGATTGGTGGATTACTATGTGTATGTGAGAAATACAAATGAGCAACCAACCCTTCTCCATTGTGGAGAAGGGGTATTTATACCTAGACCATATGCATGGGATGCATAGGTTTTTAACATGGGCCGGGCTCGGGATTACTTGGGTTAAAACCCGCAACATGTGCACAATTAGATTACATTAAATGAGCTCGTTACCCTATCTTAGCCTATTACAAAGTGAATTATATAAAGAGTGAGTCTTCCAGACTGAATGACCGAGCTTCCATGTTTGACTCAATATTTTAAGGCTAACAAATTCGGCCCAAAAATGTCAAAATTAAAATAACTGCAAGCCCAATAATATGGGTTGTTAGGATTTTCTGAATTAGCCTAACTTTAGAATCCCATATCTCCTAAACCGTAAGTGTTCATTATTCGATTTTTACGTCCACGGAAAACTAATTGAGTCTATTAATCTGATATGTGGGTCCTACCACCTCGGTTTTTATGTAAATGGTATCAAATGGTTAAAATATTGTTAAGTGTCAAAGCTGTTAATTTCAAGTTTACAACAGTCACACGAAAAAGGCCGTAACTCCTAAATGACAAGTCCGTTAGGGCTGGTTCAATAGGCCATTTTTAAGTTAAAGTGTCCTCTACATTTTATCTTTTAATACTAACAGTGGGTTCTATACAAATTTTATAAGTTATTAGTGATTGAAATCTGGTGTGTAATTCTGACACACCTTCACTGTTTATTTTCCAATTAAATCATCGGGCGTCGTCACGACGTGTGACACCCGAAAAATCGAAGCTAAGACATAGATCTACAATCTCATATTTTCCCTAGATCTCAAGGTCTACGATTTTTACAGAGTGTCATGTTTTAGTCACTACTCAAATCTGTCCCAAATAGTCTTGATAAAATCATGTTTTTCTAGTGTTTTTCTTGTTTTAAATACCAAGTACAATGCTAATCTTATAAACTAAATGTATGAAACATGTAATATATGAGTAGATCTCATAAAAATAAAGATTATGATCATATTAAAAAGTATGAACATAAAAAGTATGGATGATCCTTACAAAGGAAATGATGGTGAAATGATAAGAACAATGGATTAAGAATCACTAGGTGTTCAACCCAATCAACACAATCACTAGAACTTTTGCAAACCCTTTGATGAAAATCGACTAGAAACCAATAGAGATGATGAGTTTTGATGATGTTTTATAGTGAAACAACCCAAGAACACTAACTAGAATTTAAACCTTCACGCTTTCATAATATTATTAGCAAAATCAATAGTGGAAATGGTGTTGTGGTGGTGGTTTGGGACGGCACAAGAGGGAGAGACAAAGAGATGTATTTTGTTGCTATGAAAAATGAATGAGATAGTTGTGATGGTGGGTTTCAAGGCATGCAAGAGCTTATGGATACATGTCCATAAGATGTGTCCTAACTAGACACTTCATATGTTGATAGCACACCACATGGACAAGTGTCCATGTGGTTGGTGCCATTTTTAGCAAAGGGAGGGGGAGGGTTATGAGTTTAATTTTTTGTTAAAACTTTTATTAAGTGTGTAATATTAAGGCTATTGTATAAGAAGGTATGGTATTGCAAGAGTTTAAAACGTAAAACGCAAAAGTAAAAAATAAAAATACAACATGTAAGGTACATATGTAAAATAATAAAAATGCATAGAGCATGCAGAATAATATTTAGTCTAGAGTCGGGCTTACATTTAATTTACGTTTTACGACGCACGCGGTATAACCTATCTGGTTACCCGTAAAACTTAATTTTATGCAAATTTAATATAATTGATAAAAGTATAAGTATAAATAATGACATGAAAATTACGGATTGCTACAGAGTAGTGTAAAAAGGTGGAGAGAAAGCATATGTGACGCTGAGATGAAAAATTAGCGAAGATGGTTTGGTGTGATTGATAAGGTTACTTTAAAGAGAAAATTACCAAAATGGACATTTTTATTAATAAGAGATCATGTTGATAAAGATATTATATGCTTGCTTTTTTACTTACATGTGGCACCCAAAGGTTGTACAATGATCATTACAATTCCATTGACATTGATCTTTTGTTGGTTAATCTCAAGCTTCTTATGGCGATATAACAAAGTTGAGATGCAAATGCGTGCCATAACAAACAAACTAAAACATGACTATTCTCCGACCTGTATTTTGCCATAAGAATATAGGAATATAACAAAAACTTGCATCTTATTATCACCTTATTGATCTCAAAAAGATTGATATCATTCACTTCAAACTATCAACCTTAATTGGAGTTATAATTACGACAGGAATGCCAATACCCATAATCGTAATAGGTACACAAACAACATCGTAAGTCCTACAATGGATATAACATTTTTGTAGGAAACTCATATTAGTATCAAATCACGTAATATAATCTTGTTTTAGAGAGAGAGAGAGAGAGAGAGAGAGAGAGGAGGACGTATGGAATTCACATATTATGTTACAGACTCATACAAGATTAGCTACCTAGTGTTACCAACCACATCACCTATCTAAGGGTTGCCTACTTGGGTGCTGTGGGATGGAATACCATTCTTAACATGACACTTACGTATATAATATTATAAAGCATATTACGATGTACGACCTTATATACTCATAAGTGACCAACACTTTCTAGCTTCCTAACAATCTCCCCCGTGGTTACTCCGGCCTTAGAAACAATCTAATAACTCTGGTCTTTAATCTTCCTCCAACATAGCTCTCCAACCTCATCATTTGCTTTCGTGCTTTGAGGATCCTCTTGATCTCTCTCATCATTCTTCCTGGTCATCTGACATCTCTATTAGTCTATTCATGACTATTCAAATATCCATAAGTTGTTCTAACTTTGTTTTGTCTGAGCATAAATTCTAGTTCTTCATAGACTCATTTGATGGTTCTATCACTAAACTTGAACACTTCATTAATCCCCATATACCTAGTCATCCTATTCTTGTCAGAATAAATTACTCCAAATGCTTTTGGACACATCATGGAAGTTAGATAATCATGAATCATTAGGATATCAAATTTTACCTTGGTAAGATTAAGTCTCACCGCATAGCTCTCGACTCCTAACTAAACATCATCAACTCTCTTCTTAATCACTTCCTTTCTGATGTAGATTCGTAGAGAGTTAGCCAAATCATATTCTGCTTGACCTTCAAGATGATGCAGTTTGCCTTGAGCCTTGAGTACATACCATGTCCTTAATGTTTATTCAATGAGTTCAGTCAAAAGTAGTCAGATTCTTTGAACGTGTATTCCTTTCCATCAGACCTTATTTGTTAACATTAATAATTCACTAACTAACAACGATCAGTATGTCGGGGAGGATAAAAGAAATAAGTTTCCATGTTTATTAGATTAGAGAGAAAATGAAAGATGTGTGTGTTTCTAGAGAGATAGAGGAAGAAACACACACACTTATGAGATACAAAATGATTTCCTCACCCTCCTGTGGAAGTATAGGAGGGTATATATAGGCCAAGACACATCTAACTTATACATTATGTCATAACTAGTCCCTGTGTGTCTTGCCTTTAGTAAACTAATGTAATTCCATAGAAGTCTTCATATTTTAAGGCTAACAATAACCTTAATACTTGACAAGAACCCATAGTCAAACTGACGTTCCACTTCAACATGCTTCACAGTTATAATCATGTAGTTTGAGTGCACACCATATTTTGTTAAAGAAGCTCTCCTCGTCTTATATAAGCCTTTTCGCATGTCGAGCCAATGATGAATACCCAATTCTGCATCATCATCATAGTCTGCAACACTTGACCTGAAGAATCTGTTGATATCTTCTTTTATCCAGCTAATAGTGTACTCTGCAGTTGGACATTTTGTCAACGATAATGCATACATCCTTTCTTTGTTTCTGTGCATCAAGTACTCTAGGTCATCATTGAAGAAGTGTTCTATTGGTACTCTTTGATTAAATCGAGGTCCTACTAATGGAGCTAATTTACTGTAGTCAGCAACTAGTTCTTGATCTCTGTTGGTGTTTGACTCCAGATTCACCTAGTCTATTTTATCAGATGTTGCTAACGATACTTGATCCAGATTGTATTCATACTCAGTTTTTCTCATAAAACTATTTCCAAACCGCTCAAACCCATCTTTCTTTCTTCTCTTAAGATCCTCTTTGGTTAGCTTGTTGACGTTGAGAGATCTCTTCAATCTTTTTGCAAATGCAACCGTTGAATCATCTAGGATTATCTCATTCTTTTGGATCTTTGGTAGCATCCATTAATTCATTAAACCAACCATGCACATTTGTTTCTTTATCAACCCAGTAATAATATGTGTATGCATCTTTAGTGAACCATTCTTCATGTCTACGTGACTTGTCAGCAGAAGATCATAATCAATTGATTCAAATGTAACTTGTTCTTTACCTGAATAAGATTTACTAAAAAGCTTATGCTTTTTGATTCTTCTCCCCTTATGATTTTTAGGAGGATCCTGATCATCATAGGGTCGCTTCTTCATATTTGCTTCTTTGCATGAGTCCTTTCGTGCGGTTCTTTTGTCTTATTGCACAAAATTACAAAGAGCATTGTATAAACCAAGATTACAATCACATTCGATGGAATTTGGATAATTGGACATCATGCCAAGTAGTTGAGTTTTTAGTTCAAGAATGGTAGTGTTAATGGTGGAGAGTCGAGGTGTGGTTGTCAGACTGATCTGTTCTCTTTAAGAATGTGCATCACGATGCTATGTATACGTAGTTGGATAAAGTTAGCTACAACATCAGGAACAAGCGTTGGTACTTGATTCTTTACTTCATATATGACATGTGTTGTTACTCACTCTTCACTTGCATATGGTACTCTGAAAGCTATAAGTTCATCTAATTTCTGCTTGTTTTCTTTAACTTATTCTTTGAGAGATTTAAATTGTTGTGTCATTGGATTAACTTTCCTTTATTTAGCTTTCATACTTATCCGACGCATGTGTTTTTTCTTATGAGAGCTTGTTGGTTTTGTTATTGTGATATGAGTGGTATGAGGAGGTGATATGGTATTATCGGTAGGAGTAATAAAAGGTACCTAAAATTCAGAAGCTGGTGCTTGAACATCTAAAGGAATTTTATATGCACCTGATATTAAGCTAGTTAGCTCAGGATTTCCCTTTAAAATAAACACAGAGGTTAGAGTTTCCTCTAGTGTAATCAACACAGATTCAACCTCTGTGGAACCACGTTGATCTGGCCTAGTGGGTTTGGTTATAATGCCTTCTGGTATAACGACCTTTCGACTTAGTGAGCTAGTCTGTATCAAAGGAGTCCCCACTTGGTTTCTCCTTCACAAAGCTTTTGTCTTGGGAGTTTAACCCGGACGTTCCTGCAATCCTCGGCAAGTCAATGTCCCCCAAAGAGGGTGCAGGTGGTTCGTTTCTGGTACGTGGATGTACATCTTGTGTCGATATTTTCCTTGGTGGGCTAAGTGGTGTGAAGGTATGTGTATGCTTCTCCTCATTATGAACATATACCTTATATTGCCCTGCCTCATTCAATTCTCTTTATGAATCATCATCATCCAAATTAAATGCATTATCTATCCCAATGTCACTAGGGGTTTTGTCGCTATCTAAGAAATCCTTATTATCCTGGGTGTCTTTCCCAATATCTGACCCTTCTCCTTGACCCCTTTCCCCGACATCTCATAAAGCACGCTTTCTTGTCTACTCAAATTAAGTCCATGCTTTAAGTCCAAAAATGATTGTGCATTAGTTGATATTGTTTTGATGCCTTTTAACTTTTATGTCTTTAGTGCTTTAAGTGTGTAGTCTACATCATCATCAACTTCTTTTCCAATTATAAGCTTTTCTTGTCTTACTCTTTCATGTCTTTATCTTTCACTATCAATACTTAACAAAGTAGCAAATCTCATTTGATCTTCATCATCAACATATGTTTCTTTCTCAACATTCTCAACAGGTTTAACCTTCATATTTGTCCTAATCACAAGCTTTATCTTGGTAGCACCCATGGGCTCACCAACTACACCACTTCTTATCATTAATCCTTTTCCACTGGTTCTAACCACCAAGGCACTAAATTTCCTATGCGTTCCTTGGGTAGGCTCAACCGGTTGTGGTTGAGCCATTGGAACAACTACTTACTTAAGCTTCTCCAAGTATTTCTAATACCTTGACGACATCTTGATCTTATCATTTAGCATTGTTTCAGGTATCTTCATCCCATACTTCGTTTCTCCTTTTGTAGCTACCCTCAGCTTGTGCAACACTTCATCCTGTAATTCATTGTGCATATCCGCATCAGATCTTTTACGATGTAAATATTCTCAGCCTTGTTTATTCTTTCTGCTTGTAAATTGGAATTTAAACTTTTACCAAATCAACTTTACACAGTCCACATTGGCATTGTGGACTAGCCCCTAAATAATCTGCAGTAGTAGTTGTCTTGCCTTATCTAAGCTAGTTTTAATGTGAGGCACTTGTTGATGACGTTTAGAATTGTTCTCCATGGATGGTAGATTCTAGAAACAATGAATTGTGAGATCTTGTCAATTGGTTTTCCATCTTCATCATAGCCAAGTGTTTTGATGAATTCAATAGTGTGTTTTGTAGTAGAGGTTTAGTGCATGGTTGATTTTGTTGTCTTGGGAAGGTTTGCAACATAGTGCGGAAGAGGTCTACTCCTATCTCAAACTCTTGAGTGTCCAACTGAAAATGATATTTCTTTGTGTTTAGGTTTTTCAGTGATTATGTACAAAAATTGTTGCATGTAAATTGTTGATACTATTGTTGTGAGTGTTAATGCATTGTATATGGTGTGTGGTTTTAGGATTGTAAGTGTTAGCTAAAGAAGTGGCTCTATGGATCAATCCTTTGGTTGCTAGTGTTGATTGCAACTCTCTTCTTAGCTGTTTGAGACATTTGAATTATGAGAATGAAATGCAAATGTGTTAGTGTCACAAGAATGCAAACATAGAAATTTATTTATTTTTGTTTCTTTCCTCTTTGTCTGTTTTGTATGGTCGATCAATTCTTTTTGACCATACTTATATCATTTTCTTTCTCATGTGCCTTATAATTGCTTTTTTCGACACAAAACGTATGCTTTTTTTCTTTTCACATACAATTTTTCATCTCTCTTTTTGTTTTTGTATTTCTGATAACATCAAATATTTGATAATTTTTAGTGTCAATTTTTTCCTAAAAATACTTGCAATTGTCTTATAAATACTTGAATTCGATACTTTTATGGTAATTTTGTTATTTTCAGGTAAAATGCAAGTATATGACAAGAAACACGGGAAAACGACCAAAAAATGAAGAAAACACGGATTCTTACGAGACTTTATAGCGTAACCCTTATGATAGTGTTACGTCGTAACCTATTCAAGGCAAGACACGTCACCCAGCAAGATTACGGTGTAACCACACGCAAGTTTTATGCCGTAACAATATTAATATGGAAGGATGAGTTATCTGAGTCAGTATTACGGCATAATGTAGACACTTGATTACGCCGTAACATCCTCTAAGCCTACAACATGGAAAACGTCAGCAGTTTACGGCGTAAACCTCTAAAAGGTTATGCCGTAAACTATTCAAAATCTATAAATAGAGGCCTCATTCAGACAATTTGATATCAACCATTCCACCACAGATCTAAGGGGTGATTAAGGCCTCCATAGCTCGAAGAATTCCACAAGAAGTCCAAAGGAGATCACACTTAAACTTACTTTTGTATTTAATCATTCATAAACAACTTCTGTAAGAATTATGAGTTTTCCATCCATGGTTACCTTTATTAATACTTACTTTGTTGTTGCCATGACCGGCTAAGCACTTCAAGTGATGGCCTAGTCATGAATTTACTATCGTTATAATATTTATTTTCTGTTAGATCATGGTTTCGTTGGATAACCTTTTGACTATCGCGTAACCCTGGGTTTTAGTAGGATTGTGGGTGGTTTAGATCATGTTATTAGATTACCACTTGAACATGGGATTAGTAGGGTACTAGGGAAGGATGATCATTCTAACCCTAGTGTACGAACTAACCCTGTTACCGCCTCTATCAATTAATATACTTAAAAAGCATAGGTTCTCTTTCAGAGAGGGTTAATAATCTGCATAGGTTATTAGACTAATTCTTGGGATAGTTGGGATTAATCACTATGACCTGGTTGCCCTACCTTCGTGACTCTCGGGGGATTCGGGATCGCATGAAATATAGTGCAGACTAAAGATATATATTCACGTCTATTGACTTTAGAAACCACTAATGAAACCATAGTGTAACATTGCACAGAAAAACATAGTTATAACGGTAGTAATGGAACGGCTAGGCTAGCACGCTTCTGTCCATGATTACTTCTATCACTCTTACTTTTTGCACTTTACTTTCTTGTTTAATCTCAAACTCAATCTCAAGATCATTTTCAAACGTGACAATTCAAATTAAAAGTAATTGACACTTAGCTTTTGGGACGACCTCGGATTTACCATCTCTACACTACTCACGATCGGGTTCTCTGTCCGTTAGTGTGTTTGTTAGGTGAATTGAGTTTTAAAAATTTAAAACTTGAATAAAATATATTTTAAAATAAAATACGCATCAAATTTTTGGCGCCGCTGCCGGGGAGCTAAAAATTAGTATTAATTTGATTTCTTGTAATTATTTCCATTTCTCTCTATAACTTCTAAATTCTGTAGGAACTATGGCGGGAGTAGACATTAATACTCTCACCATGGAACAATACTTAGCATTGCCATGAGAAAACCAGGCATTGGGCATGGTTAAACTATAAATCAGAGGCAATGTTAACTTTGAGATCAAGAGTCAATTCATGAGAGAATTGAGGGAAGACACCTTCTTGGGGAATAAAAATGAGGATGCCCATGATCATGTTGACCGAGTCCTCAATATTGTAAGTTTGTTTAATATTTCCGGAGTATCACAAGACGTAGTACTACTACGCGTGTTCCCGTTCACTCTTACTGGATTCGCTAAAAGATGGTTGGATAGACTCACTTCAGGAGGTGTCAACACTTGGGACCTCCTTAAAAAGCCTTTATCCAAAGGTATTGTCCACCATCCAAGACCGCTAAACGACTTGAAGACATCCACAACTTCAAGCAAGAAAGCGATGAATCGTTATACCAAGCTTGGGAATGGTATAATGATTTGCTATACAAGTGCCCAACCCACGACATAAATAGCCATCAAAAGGTAAAGATTTTTTTATAAAGAATTAACCACTATGAACCGCTAGTTGCTTGATTCGTAGGGACCGATTCATGGGATGACACCAACTCAAGATCTGACGGCAATACAAACAATGGCTGAACACTCTCAAAAGTGGCACGAGGGGACATCAAGCAGGAACATTAGCAGCAGTAGTGATACTGATAGACTTGCTGCAGTCATAAGTAAAGTGGATAACTTGGGGCGTGATATGAAGAAACTAAAAGTAAATGTTCATGCAATCCAAGTTAGATGTTAAATCTGTGAAGGACCTCACCTTGACAAAGAATGTCCTCTCAACGAGGAAGTCAAACAGGTATATAAGGTCAAGTATGGTGAATTTGGACGCCCCGCCCCTTTCAACGGAAGTAGTGGAGTCAAGTTTTGTGTAGGTCTACCGAGATACTACACGCGTATAGATAATCAAACATCTTCTGGAGAAAAGAAACCAAACTTGGTTGAAACGATTAATAAGTATATGGAAGAAGCTAGCAAGAGACAAGCAAAGCAGGATGAACGGCTACAAACTTTTTGCCAAAACACTAAGAATAGCCGAATTGCTCACGACAAAATCATCCAAAAACTCGAATCTCATGTAAAAACCTTAGCTGCTGAAGTAGAAACAAATGTAGCACAACTCGAAGAATTTAAAATGATCTTTGCTAATGATAGGACGCCTTTGTACACACCATTCTATTACTCTTCCGAAGAAATTAAGTACTTTTCTTCTACTTTAGGATTTTTATATGACGAAAAATCTAAAACCACTAAAGTTAAAACTTCAAAGGCTATTCTTGAATGGAAATCAAACCTACTGGAACAAACGGTAAACCACTATGTCAAACCTCACGTACCACCAATTGCTTTTCTTAATCGATTAAAACAACATGATAAGGAAGCCCTGGTTCATAAGACCATGGAGAGTTTAAAGAAAATTAAGATAAATTAGCCCTTCCTTAAGGAAATCAGGCAAACAGATAATTATCCTAGATATATGAAAGACCTGGTAGCTAATAAGCAATTAACCGAGGATGATGATGAAGTTAGGATGAATCCTAGATCCTCAGCTCTTCTCTAAAATTTGCTACCTCTAAAAGAGAATGATCTAGGAAGTTTTATTCTTCCTTGCTCTATAGGAAGGTTAGATTTTAACAATGCTTTGGATGACCTAGGAGCTAGCATTAGCATTATGCCTTTTTTCATGTTTAAACGCTTAGGAATAAGGAAACTTAAACCAATCAATATGGTAATAGAAATGGTTGGTGTTGCAAAAATCGGCCTAGGCGGGGATTAACCGCCTTGATTTTCACTAATCGGTCATATTAATCGGTTTGGTCAAAAATCGTCAACATACCGATTAATCGGATAAAAATTGGCCAAAGAGGGCATCAATCAGAAAAAATCGGCTAAATCGGCCAACTCGGTTACAGATAGAAATTAGCCAAATCGCTGATAAATTGGTAAAATCAGACAAAAATCGGGCATATATTCAAAATTTTATATATAAAAATTCGAATCTGATCAATTGCCAATTAATTACCGCCTAACCGATTAATCGCTAGGCGATACTCGTCCGCCCAGCTAGCGCCTAGCGATTTTTGCAACCTTGGAAATGGCGTATGACACTAAATGCATCCCAAAAGGGATTGTCAAAAATCTGCTCATAAAGATTGATAAATTTATTCTCCTAATTGATTTCGTCATACTAGACATAATTGAGGACTTTAAGATGCCCGTCATTTTAGGAAGACCTCTTCTAGCCACTGCCCATTCTAAAGTAGACATATTTTGAAAAACCATTTCCTTAAAGGTTGGGAATGAAAAGGTTATTTTTAAAATGAGAAGTAGTTTTTCCAACAACATAAACGAATCTGTTCGAATGATTAAAACCAAGATGAACACGGAAGAAGACGAATTAAAAAAAATTGACTCTGATTTATTCACATATAATACTAACTTAGGCGAAATTAACCATCTCTTATCTATTGACCCTGATGTGTTCACTTATGATATAGAGGTTTAAGAATCGTATGAGGAAATTGTTTACAGGTGTAGCTTGATCGCCCAAGAAACAAATGTGGGACTTAGGTCAAACTTAACCTCTACTAAGAAAAAAATACATTGGTGTACCCCCATTTCTCGCAAGAAAGAAGGAGTACAAGAAATATGGGCATTATGCATCCCCTTTGAGGAAAAATGTGACGGGGGTAGCTTGTGCCATAATAAAATAAAATAAAATTTTATTGGGAAAGTGAAAATGATGGCAAACGAATAAAGGTTGAATGGGAGAATTTAAGTTTGAACTATTGGTTACGAATTAGGTTTGGAGAGGTTAGTGAGACAGCTAGGGATAAAATTCTTTAACGAATATGATGACAGCGGAAGAATTTGTGGATCCCGATGGATGCGGGGAAAGTAAAGAAAATGAAATCCGAGGGACCATATTAAACAAGTTACATAATGAATGGTTCAAGGGAACAGATGAAGATGACGATGATTTAGAAGGAATTATAGATTACCTTGAACCAACATTATATGATGGATTTGTTGATTTGGACGACGAAGAATACAAGGAAAGGAAGTGGAGATTACTAGAAATGCCCTACATCAAACCACCCCCAATTTTAATTGAAAAGGTTAATGTTACTAGAGATAGCATTGGTCCAGGAGAAGTTTATACAAAAATAAAAGTTTCGGGAGTAGAAGAATTATCTAGGACTAGGGAAATATTGCCACCATAAGAGCTGGAATTATGAATGAAATCTTTAGGAATGACGATAATGAAGAGTCATACGATGCAACGTAGAGTGGGGATGAGTCTTGTTGGGAATTAGAGGCTTCTACAACTTATGCTGCTGGTTCAAGTTTGTTCTGCTGCTGAAGATTAGAGAAAACAGTTTAAGTCATTAGTACTGTTAGTATTATAGTTAGTGTTGCCAGTACAAAGTGTTAGTATTATCAGTTTATTAGTAGTGTTAGTTATATAGTTAGTACTGTTAGTATAAATAGTTAGTACTGCTAATGTGATATGCATGAGATAGATTAGGAATAGATATGCATTGATTAGTAGACGCGTTTTGTAAGCCCATTAGGGTTTCCTTGATGTATAAAAGGAACCCTACGGCATAGATCTAGACATTGTTTTATATATAGTTATCATAGCAGAAATAGTTAGCAGCTTCAAGGTTATTTTATAACTCTATCACTATTCAGAGTGATTGTTTTATATTGAAGCTGAAAATTTAGTAAAATCTTGTTTACTGTTTTATTGTTCTTCTTAGTATTACAAACTAGATTCCACATAGTTTGTGATATTCTCAATCTTAGTTTCTACTATAGTTGCCTTGGATCTATCCAACACAACTAAGCTTTAACAAGCTAATTAAGATATGTTCAGAAGGGATCAACAAGTGGTATCAGAGCTTGTTGAGAAACTTTGAATAAGAAGAACTCTAACTCTACTCAAGATCTGTTATTCAAAGAAAAGATGGAGTCACAATCAGAAACTATCCAAACGCTATCTGCACTAAAACTTCCAGTACTCAAAACTAGGGAGTATGATCTACGGAGCATGAGGATGGAATAATACCTTACTTTCACCGATCATGCCCTTTGGGAGGTAATAGTAAATGGTGATTCAGTTACACTAGTTGCATCAGCTAGTGCTGGTGCTGAAGGTCCTATTCCTCCTAAAACTGCTGAACAAAAGCTAGCAAGGAAAAATGAACTAAAAGCAAAAAGCACTCTTATGTTAGCCATTCCTGATGAGCACCTACTGAAGTTTCATGCCTGTAAGGAGTCAAAGTCCTTATGGGAAGCTATCAAGAATAGATTTGGAGGCAACAAGGAATCAAAGATGATGCAGAAGACCATTCTCAAGCAGAATTATGAAAACTTTGCTGCATCAAGTCAAGAAGGACTGGATAAAACCTATGATAGGTTTCAAAAGATCATTAGTCAACTTGAAATTTATGGTGAAGTTATCTCCCAAGAGGATGCAAATATAAAGTTGTTGATAAGTTTACCATCAGCTTAGAACAATATTGCTTTAATCATGAGAAACAAATCTGATCTAGACACATTGAGCATGGACGATTTGTATAATAACCTGAAGGTGTATGAATCTGAGATCAAAGGCCAATCAAGTTCAAGCTCAAATTCTTAGAATGTTGCCTTTGTTTCCTCAGATAACTCTAGCAGCACTAATGAAACAGTTAATACTGTTCATAGTGTTTCTGCTGCCAGTTCTAAGGATCAAGCTTCTACTGCATCATATGTTGATGATGTCATGTTTTCTTTCTTTTCTAATCAATTCAATGCCCCACAGTTGGATAATAAAGATTTGGAATAGATTGATGCTGATGATCTTGAAGAAATGGATCTCAAATGGCAAGTGGCAATGCTTACCATAAGAGTTAAGAGATTCATAAAGACGATGTGAAGGAAGTTGGATTTAAATGACAAAGATATTGTTGGCTTTGACATGAGAAAGGTTGAATGCTACAACTACCATAGGAGATGACATTTTGCTAGAGAATGTAGGGCACCAAGGAATCAAAGGAATAAAAATAGAGATGCTCCAAAAAGGAATGCACTAGTGGACACATCTACTACAAATGCCTTGGTTGTTCAAGATAGGATAGGTGGTTATGATTAGAGCTTTTAGGCTGAAGAATGACTCACAAATTTTACTCTAATGGCCTATACATCTCAAGGTTCATCAAGTTCTGACATTGAGGTACATACTTGCTCTAAAGATTGTTTAAATCATTTGAAGCTCTTCAAAAATAGTATGATCAATAGCGTGAAGCTCTTAATAAATCTAATCTAGAAATAATAGGTTATCAAATGGGATTAGAATCATTAGAAGCTAGGATAGTTGTTCATGAAAAGAATGAACCTATTTATGAAGAAAATATTGCATTTTTAAAATATGATGTTCAACTGCTTTAAAAGAGAAAGATGATTTGAAACTTAAACTTGAAAATTTTGAAGAATCATCAAAAAATCTAACTAAACTGATTAATAGTCAAATAAGTGCTAAAGATAAAACTGTCCTTGGTTATGATGGTCAAATAAATGAGAGTAAATTGAATAATATTCATATGAATAAGAGT
Source organism: Tanacetum coccineum (assembly GCA_026074375.1). Lineage (NCBI taxonomy): Eukaryota > Viridiplantae > Streptophyta > Magnoliopsida > Asterales > Asteraceae > Tanacetum > Tanacetum coccineum. The sequence goes on along the minus strand of BQNB010101371.1, from coordinate 4,875 downwards.
GAAGTGGTTCATATTGTGTTTAATAGTAGAGACAGTGATGTGGATGATAATCTAGTAAATGATAGATTCAAAACATGTAAAGGGTTTCATGCAGTTCCCCCTCCCTACACTGGGAACTACATGCCCTCAAGACCTGACTTGTCCTTTGTTGGGTTAGATGATTCTGTCTTTAAGTATAAAGTGAGTGAAACTATAACTAGTAAGGATAGTTTGGAAAAACCTAAAAGTGTTAAGTCTAGTGCTCCTCTCATTGAGGAATGGGAATCAGATAATGAAGATGAAAATTTGTTTAAGACAAAAGAAGTAAAGAAAATAGTCAAACCTAGCTTTGAAAAGATTGAATTTGTTAATGCTAGAAATTCAACTGTTGAAAAACCTAGGAAGTTCAGTTAGAGTCCTAGAGATAACAAAAGAAATTGGAATGGTTTAATGACTCAAAGACTAGGGGATGGTTTTAAATTTAAAAATAAAGCTTGTTTTGTATGTGAGTGCTTCAACCATTTAATCAAAGACTGTGATTTTCATGACAATAAAATGGTAGAAAAACCAGTGTTAAATAAAAAGGGAAGGTTATTGGTCAAAGAGAAATTAGACCAGTATAGAACAATGCTCAGAGGGTGAACCACCAAAATAAATTGACTCACCCACATCCTAAAAGAAATTTTGTTCCAGCTGCAGTCTTAACAAAGTCTGGACAAGTACCAGTTGATGCTGCTAAGCAAAGCTCTCATAGAGCAACAGTATCAGTTAGTGCTGTCAGGCGTGTTAATACTGTTGCATATAGACCAAATGTGAATGATGCATTACCGACATATTCTTACTTTAAAGCACATTCACCTGTAAGAAGGCCTTTTAACCAAAAATCAGCAGCTAAAACTAATAATTTTAAAGAAAAAGTTAACACTGCTAGGTTTAACAATGTAACTAATGTTGGGCCAAAAGCAGTAGTTAATGCTGCTGAGGGAAATAGGGATAATGTTGTTAAGTCCTCAGCATGCTGGATTTAGAGACCAAAAGGAAATTTAATAGACCATATCTCCAAAGACAGTGGATCATACACTCCTAAAAGATTTGACTATGTTGATCCACAAGGCAGACTCAAGTCAGTAATGGCTTGGGTCCCCAAGAGAAACTAATTCTCTTATTTTGAGTGCAGGACTGCAGGGTAATCCACAATATGCTTTACAGGATCAAGGGATTTTTGACAGTGGATGCTACAGATATATGACTGGGAACAAGTTCTACCTCTTAGATTATCAAGAAATTGATGGTGGATTTGTTGCATTTGGAGAAAGTCCTAAAGGAGGTAAAATTACTAGAAAAGGTTAAATTAGGACTGGGAAATTAGACTTTGAAGATGTATACTTTGTAAATGAACTTAAGTTTAACCTTTTCTCTGTCTCACAAATGTGTGACAAGAAAAACAGTGTTCTTTTCAGTGAGACTGAATGTCTTGTTCTATCTTCTGACTTTAAGTTACTTGACGAAAGTCCAGTCTTGCTTAAAGTTCCCAGACAGAACAACGTATACAGTTTTGATCTAAAGAATGTTGTTCCTTTAGGAGGTTTGACTTTTTTATTTGCAAAGGCTATAATAAATGAGTCTAATTTATGGCATAGGCGGCTTGGTCATATAAACTTTAAAACTATGAACAAACTTGTGAAGGGAAACCTTGTAAGAGGTTTGCCTTCAAAGCTTTTTGAAAATGACCATACATGTGTTGCTTGTCAGAAGGGAAAGCAACACAAAGCCTCCTGTAAGACAAAGACTGTGAGCACTATTTGCAAACCTTTACAGTTATTATACATGGACTTATTTGGCCCAGTTTTTGTGAGAAGTATAAATAAAAAGACTTACTGCCTAGTTGTCACTGATGATTTTAGTAGATTCAGTTGGGTTTTCTTTTTTGCCACTAAGGATGAGACTCCTGAGATCCTTAAGAACTTCATAACTGGCATAGAAAACCAAATAGATCATAGGGTTAAAGCAATCAGATGTGACAATAGAACTGAATTCAAGAATAGGATTATGAATGAGTTCTGTGAAATGGAGGGTATTAGGAGGGAATTTAGTGTTGCTAGGACTTCTCAGCAAAATGGTGTTGCTGAGAGGAAAAATAGGACACTAATAGAGGCATCTAGGATTATGCTAGCAGATTCCAAATTGCCAACTACCTTTTGGGCTGAAGCAGTTAATACTGCTTACTATGTCCAAAATAGGGTGTTAGTTATCAAGCCTCACAACAAGACCCCTTATGAACTTTTTCTAGGTAGAAAACCTGCCTTAAGCTTCATGAGACCATTTGGGTGTCCTGTTACAATCCTAAATACCTTAGATCACCTAGGTAAGTTTGATGGAAAATCTGATGATGGATTCTTTGTAGGATACTCTATTAATAGTAAAGCATTTAGAGTATTTAACACTAGAACTAAAATTGTAAAGGAGAACCTGCACATAAATTTCTTGAAAACAAACCAAATGTTGCAGGAACTGGACCTAACTGGATGTTTGATATTGATACTCTAACCATGTCTATGAATTATCAACCAGTTTTTACAGGGAATCAAACTAATGGTAATGTAGGTACCAAAGAAAATATTAATGCAGGACAAGCTGGAAAGAAGATAGTTCATGGTCCACAATATGTACTGCTACCATTTTTGACTTCTAATTCTTAAGGTGCAAAGAGCTCAGAATATGAGATTGCTGTTGATGCTGAAAAGAAAAGTACTGAAGTTCCAAGAAAGAAGAATGGAGTTCAGAATCAAGCAAAAGAAGGTGACAAAAATGGTCAAGAGAAGGATGTTAGAGATCAAGAAGAGGTCCTTAGAAAACAATTTGAACAAGAATTTGAAAGATTATTTGGTCAAAGGGAGGCTGCTAACACTAATGTGACAACCGTCAATTTTTGAAACGTAATTAAAAAAAATCATATTTATTACATGTTAGTCGTTTATAATTTTTTTTTTAATAAACTGATTTATCAAAAACGATCCACTAAATCACATTTTCACAAATCGGACTCTAAAGCAATTTGATGTAAAACGACATTCCTGACAACTTTTTAGTTTTGACCGAGACCCAGAAACAGTCAGAAGGTGACTGAAATGCCCTCGAAAGATTTAGAAACGAGAAAATAATTAAATAGATTTAATTAACACTTTTTATTAAATAAAAATATTTATAAAATATTATCAAGTAAATACTCATTTTTATCAGAAAAATGATTTGAAAAACAATGGCGCAAGTTTCGTGTATTGAATCGACCGTTAACTAGTCCAAATGAGTCCCGAACCAATATTTATAAAAGTTACTCAAATGTTACACTTTTGGCCCCTGTGAAATCAATTAATCTACACTAATCTAAACTAAAACTATAATAAATGAGAATTAAACAGTCTTCACTCCCCGACAATGGCGCCAAAAAACTTGGTGTGTTGTTGTGTAGGGGTTATTTATGTATTCAAGTTTTTACTATTTATATTTTATGTCGGACTATACTAAAAACACACTTTAACGGGCAGTGTACACGGTCAGATGGTGTTTGTGTAAGTAGGGTGTCGGTCACTAGGAGCGATAGCGGTTAATTCCTAATCTCTATCAGTATTTTAGTTATAAGTTAAACCTAAAAACTAAATCAAATAAGGGGGTTTTCAGCCTGAGAAGACTGGCATGTTTGTGTATCTAACCTAAGGTTTTGATGACAAGTAAAGCAATAAACACACACAAGAAGATAAACAAACGATAGAGGAACGGTTAAGAACTAATGTAAGGAAAACGTATCAACCATGAATAATCCGATAAAACGTAGGTTTGTTTATTTAGTGCAATGATTGTCTTGTCTTAAAGGGGCATATCATTCCTAGACTTAGGCGGTACTTATTCCTAAGACCTAGACACGCTAATCCTGTCACAATTAGACGCATCCGCATAAAGCAAGCATTTGTTGATTATAATCTATCTTAGGAGATTAATAATGGTGATCTTACTAAACCCTAGCTCATTGAGACTTTACCCACTTACTGCTTAATGGCTCTTTATATACTAGTAGTCCACTGTTTGAGCCCTTACCAATTGATTAGAACGTACTCGTTGGTACCAAGGTCACCTTATGGCTCAACTAAGCTCATAATCAAAGGGCAAAGATAGGTCAATATTTGTGATCCTATGATTCTAGATATATAAACTGATAAACATAAACAACAATCAACAATAAATTAAGCAATCAAGATAAACAAACCAAATATTAGATCTTCATAAACATGGCTGATACCTAAAGGTATCAGCCGATAGTCATTGTAAAAATACACACGGTTTGATATATGGACGATTAAAATAAAGAAACCTTAATCGAACGCATATTCGGTTGCGCGAAGATTACAAGAGTTTTCCTATGATCTTGAGGCTCTTTTATGACCTTCTAGGCTCCTTTATTCGTCTATTGGTCAACTTGGTGGTTTATGGATTCACTTGCATACCTAAAACTGAGTTTAGGGTCGTCTATTTATAAATTCTAGAATTTGATCGATACGCCGTATTGAGCGATGTGGGATACGGCGTATTAGGGATTTCTTGGAGTAAGGACCACGTTTGATATCTTCCAGAATATTCACCTTCTATATCTTGAATACGGCATATATGTGTCTCATGGATACGGCGTATTGGTCTTTATGTCTTCGTGGTTTCTTGTGAAGTATAGACACGGATACGCCGTATCTTTTTTATGGATACGGCGTATTGAGGTAAAACTAGTTCCTTATTTATCGTTGACCAAAGTAATATATACGGCATATCGTTGATGTAGATACGGCGTATTCTTTAAAGTCAGGCAATGCTCTTTTGATTCGTCAAAGTCTTGGATACATCATATAGGTC
>BQNB010101370.1:10123-24485 GCA_026074375.1 Tanacetum coccineum | reverse complement strand
AAATCGTCTCTTCACGCGCCATGATACCACCTCCGTCATGGTTGTTCGTGCGCCGAAAAAGCCTCTTCACCTCATATGGCTGAGCACCGGGTCAAAACTGACCCGAACCGAAAACCGATTTTGTGAAAGGCATTAAGTAAATCCGCTTCGGTTTTCTATCGGGTTCATTCGGTTTGGTTTTGTATGGTTTATGTGTGTTTTCCTCGGCTTTGGTTCGAACCGAACCGAGTCGCGCTGAACTGAAACCAGAAATCTTAAATATATAAACAAAAACCGAACCAAATATAATCAGCTCGATCAAGCCAGTTCGGCTCGATTTTTCGATTCGGCTCACTTTTCGGTTCGTCACCTCATCATGATACCCCACCTTAATAAACGGTAATTAATTTAATTAATATATATATCATTTGTAATCACAAACGACGTCGTAGACGGTCTTGGGCCAAAAAAGAGCAGCCTAACAAGGCCCAAACCAAAAAAATAAATACAAAAAACAGTAGTCCAACAAGGCCCAAAACCAAAAAAATAATTACAAAAGACACCCTCAATATGAAAAAATTACGAAAACAACCTTAAACTTTTAGCTACTTATGACTTTACAAATATCTACAATTCATTCGTAAAAAAATATACCGCTAAAATAATCTTCAAATTGCGAACAAAACGAGCCCAATATTGAAATGCTTATTACATACGTACGATTTTATAAAAAATGTTGAAGTTTAATATATATTTTTTCAAAAAAAACTTTCAAAACACACCCCTAAACTATCTAATAACTTTAAAATTTAACCACATGACAGCGTAAATGCAATAATCAACAAAGAAAAACACAGATAATACAACAAAACCCCAACACATATAAAATAACTTATAAAATTATCCTCGAAAACCTTTCAACTTTAAAAAAATATTACAACAAAAATCAAAGAAACCTTTCAACTTAAAAAAAACACAACAAAATTCTACACATATAAAAAGGATAAATAGCTCTTACCATATAAAGCTACCATAAAAGACTCCCAAATTTAAATAAACTCAAAACAAAAATAAGCCTGTCGCAACGCGCGAGCAGCCTTCATGCTTGTTATCTAACGAGATGGAAAGAAACCCGCGCGTTGCGGCGGGTGCTAGTTTGTTGTGGAAATTTGTGTGCGCGATTTTTTTTGTTTACAGGTTAGTCTGCGATGCGAGTTGTTTAAGAAAAGGCTATTTTATTTGTTTTTTCGAAGATAATTCATATTTGAATCATCAAACATTGGTAAATGGACATGTACTCAATTCGCGAGATTCTCGGCAAACGTTAAGGCGTCAACGTAACAATAAAGTCGCGAACATAATTTTTTTTCATTAATTTTTTTATATAAAGTTAAGGGTGTGTTTTAAAAGTTTTTTTTCTCCATTTTTTTAACAAAATCATACGCACGTCTAAAACATATCAATATTGAGCCCGTTTTGTTCGTAATTCAGCGACCTTCTTGTTGGCATATTTTTAATTTAAAAAATAGCTACATATTATTTGATATTTGATGAGTAAATAAAATCTGTTATATTAAAAAGTCATAAACAGTTGAAATATGAGGGGTTTTTTTGTAAATTTTCTTTTTGCCTATTTTTTTGGGCTGTTAACTCCTCCTTGTATCATGTTGAGCTGTTAACTCCTTCGTTGTATAACGTTGGGTTGCTGTTTTTGGCCGGTGCGAAACGGCATCGTTTCAAATGCTCCATAGGATATACAAGTTCGAACTTAGCCCGCGTATTGCGGCGGGGCCTAACTTGTTGGCGCACTGTGTTTTTTTTACTATATAGTTTTAGGATTTAAGTTGATGTTTTTGGCATGAACCAAAAGTATTTTTTTATTTGAGTGTTTATATACACTCATTTTGGACCTGTGTTTTTGATATGGATCTAGGCCCAATAAATTTTTTTTTTTGTTACTTCTATATGCTTTCCATCAATAATAAACGCAGTCACTGTTCAAGCTAGGGGCAAAGTATAGGTTTTTTGTTTTTTATGGATAAGTCAAGGGTCATCCTTGGGAATACGTTGCGGTTTAATTACTTCTGTGAATGAGTAATGGTAAATAACGAGGGGGTAATTACTCCGCGCGTTGCCGCGGTAGTTAAGTTTTTTGCATTGTTGTTGTGCAAGTTTCGGTTTGGTAAATATCAATATTGGTCTCATTTTATTCGTGGTTCAGAAGCATTTCTGTCCGTATATTTTTTATTTAAAAAATTTATGTAAAAAAGTCGTAAACAGTTAAAAGTTGAGGGTCCGTTTTGTAAAAAAATTTTTAGTTTGGGCTAGTTTTTGGTTGAATGGTACTGTAGCATGTTATAATTTTTTATTTTTAGTTTGGGTAAGTTGGGCCAAATTGTGGGCTAATTTTTTTGGCCCACTATGATTGCACTGTAGCAGGTTAAACACAGTCAGACATTTGAGAAATGTAATATAGAGTAATTGTGGAAACACATCTAAAAATCTGGTAACTATATTAATTCTTCTATGTTTCTAAAGACTCATCTTCCCCATCAAAACCCCAAAGAACAATCTAATCTCCTTTTATCCTTAGTGTTCGAATTCGTTATAACTCCTGAAATTGGGATCAATCATTCATTGATATAGGGGAGCCCATAATCAGACTTGTTAGGCGATCTTCTCATCTTGGGATTTAATGTTTAGTCTTTTGTTTTCCCTTCAATCTAATCTCTTTTTAAATCAACCCCAAATGACCTCCATTTCGTTTCCTATTTCTCCTGCGGCCTCCATGAAACCCTAAACCCAAGAGCCCTTTTTCCCCCTCAATCCCAAATGAACTCAATCTCATCTGTTATCATGGGTAATCGACGAATGGCATGAAGTTTCGAGGAAGAAAACATGGATTTATAGATCGTATGAAGACGACGTTGCTAAATCTCGATTATCGAATTACGTGTCTAATCATCCAGGAGACAATTTTGGCCAAGGATCTGTTTCATGCTTGTAATAAGTATGGACATGTTGTTGATTCTTTCATTCCACTGAAGAGATCAAAGGAAGGTAAAAGATTTGGATTTGTCAAATTTATCAATGTTTCTAATGTGGAAAGATTGGTGGGTAATTTATGTACGGTATGGTATGGTCCTTATAAGTGAACAGGCAAGATAAGGCACATTTGGCAGGCCACCTTTGAATGGCAAACATTCGTAATTCCGAAGATTGATGATAAGACAATTCGGTGGTTCAAGGAGCAAATGTTAGGCCAACGATAGAATAAAGAAACCAGGAATAATTCGTTGCTTCTGTGATGAAATCGAACACAGCCTAAAATTTGTCATCTTCTAATTGATTCATGATCCACCTGCTAGTTGCTCTTGATGAATAGATTTGCTTATCAGCCAATGATCTCTCTTGTGTTCTATTGTAAAATTAAAGATATTAACGCCCTAACTAACCTTGTCTGCATCCTTAACGATGAGTCTTTGATGACATAAAGATCTCTTATCTGGTGGGTCACAGGGTCCTGGTCCAATCCAAATCTTGTTCTTCCAAAGAAAAATGATTAAAACATGCTGGTGTATGAATTGGTTTCCATGACTTGGTAATGCTAATAATTTCATTTGTGAGCGATATCAGACTTGTTGGATTGCTATAGATGGACTCCCTAGAGTGCTTGTGAACAACATAGCGCACTCCAAAATTGTTCTCCTTTGGGGTACTTTGACTCCTGTGATCTGGTAGAGATAGATCTTGCCGTACAGAAAAGCTTTGTGTGACAACAAGGTAGTACTATTATCAATGATCGTACCAAAATCTTGTTAAGAGGGAAATGTTTTGGATTCAATTAAGAACTAGAACATGGTCCTCCTGAACTATACGATGATTTTGTGAATCATCTTCTGAAGAGAATCAGTAGAGAAGAAAAAAATAATTCAATTACTGGGGGATGCGAATGATCATGTTTCAGAGTCTAGCTTCAATGATGGAAAATATCGAAAACTTTATAAATGAACAGAACCTCCTCAAGATAAGATATCAGAATATCCTTTTGGTATTTACAACATTCAAATAAGCAAGATAATAAGGATGGGGTCAGGGAAAGCGATCCTGTCTCACCCTCCTTGTTTCACTCAAAGTAAATGTTGGAGTTAGAGTTTAATCAGCTGTCATTTTTGATATCAGTCATAATATATGGGGATCTTAAAATTGTTTAGTGGCCGTTAACCGATCTTTAGCCTTAAAACTGGAGGAATCATATGGATGTTATTTAAAACTGAGGAAGTCGAGCGAAACTATGTGATACAACATTGCCGGATGCAAGAAAAACGTAGAGAATTTAGCCTCTTCATGGGAGATTCCATGGACCTTTAAATGAATGTTATGTTCTGTTTAAATATTCAAGGTCAGTGGCCAATCCAGCCAAAAAACAGTGAAACGGAGTTAAAAACTAAGAATAAGATTAAACATTGTTGCTATTCAAGAAACAAAGTATAGATCATTTAATTTGTTTTTTGCTATCAAAGATTTATGGGGAAATTCTTTGTTTGACTTTTTCTTTTTAGTTCTTCTGTTGGTCTTTCAGGAGGAATTCTATGTGTGTGGGATCCTATTAGCTTTGCTAAAGATAATGCCACCATTTTTGATTATCTTGTGGCGGTTCGTGGTACTTGGCTTTCTACTACTACTAAGGTTATGTTTGTTTCTATTTATGCTCCACAAGATATCTCTAAGAAGAAATCTCTTTGGGAATATATTACTCACATTATTGATACATGGGATGGAGAATGCATTATTTTAGGTGATTTCAATGAAGTTAGATCAAAACAAGAAAGGTTTAGGACAATTTTTAATGAAACGAGCGCCAATGCTTTTAATCACTTCATCTCTACTGCTGGGCTTATTGATCTTCCCCTTGAAGGATATTCGTTTACTTGGGCTATCAAATCAGACAAGAAAATGAGTAAATTGGATAGGTTTTTAATTTTTGAAGGTTTACTTCTGAATTTTCCTTCTCTGTCAATATGTTTGTCTTACAGCGCTTTCCGATCACTAGACCCCCACTAGAAATAGTAAGATAGCCGTATTCATTATGCGCGAAGTTTTTTACGATCTATGGGTCCTCCCCCTTTTCGTGTCTACAATCTTGGTTTCACAAGAAAGGTTTTGATAAACCATTAAGGATTCGTGAGACTATTCAAGTTCTAATGATTCTAATAAGATTATTCTTCTAAAGAAAAAGCTTCAGGCACTTAAAGCTTCAATAAAAGAGTGGTGTAAAGATGATATAAAACGCTCTAATGATACTTGCTTTTCTATCAAAGCTCGGTTGTCTGATCTTGACAAGTTATTTTCGATAATGGCCCTAGCAATGAGGGATTTACTCCACGGAAAGGATTTTCTCGTCTTTAAGGATCTTCATAATCAATTACAAAAGTCACACTTTAGACTTGGCGTCAGAAAGCAAAGGTGAGATGGTCCATTGAAGGCATGAAAAATCCAAATATTTTTCAATGGATAATAAAAAGAAAAGTATCGCACTTGCTATTCTTAGGTGTTCTCATAATGTGAGATTGATTGACAACCTTGGCAAGGTTAAAAACGAATTTCTCAAGCACTTTGCCAATCGGGATTTAGAGTCCTTCTGTCCCATGTATGTGATATTGATGTCATTTGTTCAAAAAGCTTTCTTCTGAGCAAGTGTTATGACTTGGAGTTGATGTTACGGTTTGATGAATCAGAAAGCGGATTGGGATTGCGGAACCAATAAATCGCCAAGTCCGACGTTTCATCATTTGATTTTATTCGACCTTTTTGGGATATTTCTTAAGCAAGATTTTGTTAATGGCGATCCGATGAGTGTTATTCATCTCAAGTAAGTTCCCTCTTTCCTGGATAGTAATATCATCCATCATTGCTCTAAACCCTAAGAAACATGATGCGAAGTTTGATTAAAGATTACTGCCAATTAGTCTCATTGGTTTGTTTACAAGATCGTTTCCCTAAGATTTTTGGCTAATCGTCTAAGATGGTTAATATCTGAGCTTATTAGTGATGTTCAATATGCATTTGTAAACTCACCCGACAAATTTCTTGACGGTCCTTTCATCTTAAATGAGCTTAATTCTTGGTGCAAAAGCACATAAAATCGAAAGCCATGATTTTAAAGTGGATTTTGAAAAGGCTTTTGATTCTGTTTTTGGATAATGGGACTTCTTAGATATTAATTAATAAACATTGGGTTTGGCATTAAATGAGAGGATGGATTCAAGGATGTCCTTTCGTCGGCTATGGATCTATTCTTGTTAATGGAATCCGACCGCTGACATTTAAGTTCCACAAGGGTTTTTAAGTAAGGAGACCCCTTATCTCCTTATTTGTTCATCTTAGTTATTATAACAGTTTGCATCTTTCTTTCATACTATCAAAAATGCTGATCTTTTTAAAGGTATCCGATTTGATGAATGAGTTGACGTAACCTCATCTTTTCTAGCTGAAGACAGCATTCGTCATTGGCAAACGGATAGAGCAAACATCCTTACCATAGTTCGTATGCTCAAATGCTTCTTTTTGGCTTCGGGTCTTCAAATCAATATTCTAAGAGTAAACACATGTTCATTTGAGTCTCTAATAGGAAGTCTTGCGTGCAGCTAACCTTATTGGTGTGTTTCTACTTTTCCGCACTCCGTTCTCTTATCTTGGTGTCAAGGTTGGGATGTCTCCTTCTAGGAGAAAGGCTTGGGATGAGATAATTGGTAAGGTTTCTAACAGATTATCAAAATGGAAAATTAAGACTCTTTCCGTTGGTGGACGTCTTACGTTAATCAAGTATGTCCTTACGTCCTTGCCTCTTTATCATATGTCGCTTTATAAAGCTCCTTTGGGTGTTTCTTCGTGACTTGAATCCCATCGCAAAAAAATTTTAATGGTGCCGAGATAAATGAAAAGAGAAGACTCACTGATTAGAGTTGGAACAAAAATTTTGGCTTCTAAACAAAAAGGATGGCTAGGATGGTGTCCAGCTTTTTTGCACTTAATAGAATACCTATTATTTAATGTTGGGTTTGGAGATTCTTACGCAGATGCATCCCCTTGCGATCGCTTATTAGTTGCTTTTATATGGCAATCGTTCTCCTTTTGTCCACACAGTTTGGTTTTCCAGTTTATGACCCTAGGAATTATGTATCTTGAAAGAGCTCAATTACTTTGTCCGCAAAAGGTATTAACACTCTTGCAGCTTGTGAACAAGAAAGCGGGAAACGGTGAACACTCAACATTGGGAAGATTGTGGGATTAATGATGTCCCCCTGTAGCAGCTCAATTTTCTTGTTAAAATCGTTGGAGCTCAAAAAGGTATCACGGTGCAGATAAACCATGATGCTTTCGTTTGTTTCTTCCTTTACCGTAGAAACCCCGTGAGGGGTATGGAATAAGAGCAGCTCATCAACCATCTAGTTGAAAGACTTGTGGTCTAATATCTTTATCTCCCTTTCCAATGATCGATGGGCATGGCATCTTGATCTTACTGGTGATGTTTTATCGTTCACACGGCTAGAACATTTATTGATGATATTCTTATAACCTTTTGTGGTTGACTTTACTAGATGGTGAAAGTTGATCCAATAAAGGAAAATATTTTTAGCGTGGAAAGTTTGTTTTGAAAAGCCTCCCTCACGAGACATTAACCTTTCACTTCCGTGGATTTGATATTCCTCTATTATAAGCCCAAATTGTGGTTATATGGCAGGAGACACATGCTCGCATCTTATTCTACTCTATTAATTTAGCTCGGACTTTATGTCGAAAAATTGCTCGATGAGTGGGCAAATTGTATATTCCATATTTTTCTTGTATACGAAGAATGGATTGCTGTTCAAAACTATTCGTTTTTCTAAAACTCAAAAGGAATGCTAGAAGGCGGTCTTTTAATGTTATTTGGTTGGATGATTTGGAAATTCCGCACCCAATGAGCTGTTTTGGATCTTCCTCATCTGCGTATGTAGCTTCTTTTTGATGATATTGTTTCGTACTCTTTTACTTGGTGTTCCAATAGATGTAAAAACAATATTGATTGGATTTCTTGGATGAAATGTCCTAAATTCATATCCTTGTAATTTCTAGCTCCTTGCTAGTTTTTTTTAATAATATCAATTTGCCGTTCAAAAAAAAACATAAGATAAGCACATACTTCCTTCTCCCAGTGAGTGTACCCCTGATATATTAGAATTGCTGCCTATAGAATTCAACTACAAAAGCCATTTCTTTTAACCAAAGATTTAAAATTCTTTTACGTACATATGAGAACACATGGATGTAAGTTCATGATTTAACACACCTTCACTCAATATACGTCGTCGCTTCTTACAGACACCTACAGAACCATCGACAACAGGTACTACTGAATTATTTAAGGGAAATGCTCATGCAGTCTACGGGAGCTGCCCACACACTCTTGTTGGCCTTTGTTAACATCTGTCGAAAAGAAGGCAACGACGACATATGAACACCATGTATTAAAGTTTAAATGATTGAATGAATAAAACCTGGCGCACAACGAACTGTGACAGAAGATTACTCACTCAATCAAGATTTTTAGCAACTTGAACTTCTTTGAAGATAGATTGAATAGCAAGGAAAAAGATGTACAAATTATGTATACCTGAAGTATGGTTGCTCGTAAGCTTCTTTGTCTTCGAACTCTGAAATTTATATATATTAAAAGATCATGTCACACCACGACAAATATTGATGACACACAGAAAATCATTCGTCAACATCATCATCAAACACAACCTACTATAATAAAACACAACCTACTATATGGGAGTGCGGTTGAAGTCAAATTATCTGATTATTGCGTTTTTAAAACGCAATAATCTGTTTGGTAGTGTTTGGCAAGCACAAGCTGAGAATCACTTATTTGCGTTTTGATATCCTTAAAACGTGGTTTTGAGAAAGCATTTCCACCCTTACTTTTTGATAACGCAATTACACTTTGACTAGAAAATTACCAAACTACCATCAAACCAATCTTCCCTTCTACTAGAAATTACCAATAACAAAAAAATGATAGCATAATGAAGAAAACATAAACAGCTTGATAACTTTTGATATTCACAAATTATTTGATGTTGATTCCGTTGAGAGAAAAATAGATTTTCGTTGTGGGTGCTCAAAATCAGCCGCTCGTCTTAGCATGCTATCATGCTATTTGAGAGTTCAACTTTTTGAACAAATGTAGAGTATGATTTGTGTGCAATTTGTAAGAATGATAGAGATGAGTTTCTCTTGGATAGAACTAAAAAATGGTTACGAGAGAGAAAGAAAATAAGAGGTATGATATGTGGTAGAAGAAGAAGAAAAGAGTTGTTAGGTAAAAATGAGTATGTGTGATGAATGATATATTTATGGCCATAAAAAGAAAATGTCACATGTTTAGTTTTTGTAAATTAATACTCCGATATGTAAAAATGGCTGATAACTTCTTGTAAACAAATAAAATATAAAAATATCCTTTTTGGTAATTTTACATGTTAACTTATAAAATTATATGATTTGCCAAACACTTTTAAAACTGATTATCTGATTATTGCGATATCAAACAGCATAATCAAATCCAAACACTATATTTCAAAATCACGTTTTATAACAGCCGATTATCTGATTATCCATTTTCAAAACGAATAATCTATTTTCAATAAGCAAACCCAAACACCCCCTAAGACTCAAAAAATTTCTAGCTCAAAAACGGGACCTTTTCGCTTCTAATACAGAGTGCAACCTACTGTGAGCCATGACGGCGGTGAGGTGTAATGGAGGTGGGGGTACGATGGCGGTGGTGCATTGGCAAGCGTCTCCTGTCTAATCTAACAGTTTGAAGCTACTTCTTTCTCCTCCTTAGCGACCATATCTATTCAAGCTCATGTTGATTCCCGTGCAATTGCTTTCTACCCCTCCTTTGCAAACAAACCATCTGCAAAAAACGGACCTATTTGATCAGATTACAAATAAATATCAAATATCCAAACATCCAAAAACGGACCTAAGCATACTATAGACATTCATAACCAAAATAAAACAAACTAAAAAAATCATAACCAAAATAAAACAAAATAAAAAACCATACAATGGCTTTTGATGATACTCTCCTCATAACTAAGTTTCAAGTCCATTTTTCCATTTTATTTTCTTTGCATAATAAGAAGTTGTGAGGGAACATGATAAAAAACACGTCATGTAAGTATTATTAGCTAAAGTATCATATGACTCAAGGAGTAACACAAAAACGAAGTGACAGTATGTTTAAAGACTAAGACTGAAATTGTCTAACTTGTTTCGTAACACAACCACCGGAACTATAATATGTAGGGGTGAGCATATGTTCAAGACCGGACCGGACCGGCCAAGACTGGACCAGACCGAGGACCGAAATGGTCCATATTGCCGGACCGCGGACTGGACCGAAACGGTACGGTCCGGGTCGGTCTCGGTCCGGTCCTACACGGCATTATCATCGAGTTTTTGGTCGGACCGGACCGGACCGAGGACCGAATTGGTCCAAAATACCGGACCGCGGACCGGACCGAAATACCTTCGGTCCGGTTCGGTCCGGTCCGGTCGACGGTCCGGTATGCTCACCCCTAATAATATGAATGAGAAATGATATGCCATGTAGGAATTTGAAAGCAAACACAAAGAAGGAACAGTGACATTTCATCAAAATTTATTGTTGCAATAGGGGTGTCAATCGGATCGGGTTGACCCGAACCCGAACCCGATAAGGCTTATCGGGTCGGGTCTAATCGGGTCAAATTTTCTTGTCGGGTTATTTTGACCCGAACCCGATAACCCGATAGTGTTATCGGGTCGGGTTCGGGTTAACTAAAAAATGCTATCGGGTTATCGGGTCAACCCGATAAGACCCGAAATTTTTTTTTTTTTTTTAGCCCAACTCTCCTAGCCCAATGTTTGTTATCTGTGTGTTCGAAATGCTAATTCATGTACAATTTCTAGCTAAGCTTTTTTAAGCCCAACTGTCCTAGCCCAATGTTTGTTATCTGTGTGTTCGAAATGCTAATTCATGTACAATTTCTAGCTAAGCTTTTTTAAGCCCAACTGTCCTAGCCCAATGTTTGTTATCTGTTTGTTATTGGTGTGCATTGCATATACTGTTTAATTATATTTACATGATGTAAGCATAGTGACTTTCGAGTATCAATTATATTTAAAGTTTGAGTGTCATGACATTACTATTATCTAAAGTTTGAGATTAAGCATTAATATAATAAAAGTTATACTTAAAAATTTAAAAATTCGTTTTGAACCTCATGCTATCAATGTTTAGTTGTTTCCCAAGTCTTTATCTTTTATTATATTTTTTTTAACATGTCTTTTATTATTTGAAAAAAAAAATGTTGTCGGGTCAACCCGATAACCCGAAGCACCCGACCCGATAAGACCCGACCCGATAAGACCCGAACCCGATAACCCGATTACTTATCGGGTCGGGTTTCGGGTGAGCTTTTAAAAATCGAAACCCGACATGACCCGACCCGATATGACCCGATAACCCGATAACCCGACCCGATAACACCCCTACTTTAGGCGTCACTTGATATTTAGCTATGTATATAATTCTGTCTAAACATAATACTAGTAGACATCTAACAGAACAAAGATGCCAAAAAGGAAAACAATGAGCATGAAGTTTTAGGTAAATAGGTTGTACAAACAGTTAAAAATAGCCAACTTTACACAATCAAATGATGCAATTTAGGCACTCGTAACCTCGTGCAAAACTCTATTTTAATACGATAACACATAGGTTGTGCAAACAGTTAATATAACTTATACATGGTAACCACAAACAATTTAATCTTCTTGGAAAATTATACTATTACACATTTGTGAAGTTAAACGACATAGTTTTTGACCCATTTTCACTATTAATTTTAAGCACTGTAGCACAGTAGCCACATAGTTACAGTGCTGGGCAAAAAAAGCCCAAAAAATTTAGCCCTAAAATTTGGGCCGGCCCAATTAGTTTTTTTTTTTTAATTTGTTGGCACAAAATAGAGAGGACAAAAATGTTACAAAAGTACCGACGCATTCAGATAAAAAAATATCCGCGGTAACATTTCCGAATTGACTTAAACAGGCCCAAAAATTTGGGCCGACCCAATTAGTATTTTTTTTTTAATTTGTCGGCACAAAATAGGGAGGAAATTTTTTTTACAAAAGTACCGAC
The DNA here is from genome assembly GCA_026074375.1 of Tanacetum coccineum. Taxonomy (NCBI): domain Eukaryota; kingdom Viridiplantae; phylum Streptophyta; class Magnoliopsida; order Asterales; family Asteraceae; genus Tanacetum; species Tanacetum coccineum. Next base: position 12,262 of record BQNB010101370.1, on the reverse strand, counting down.
GCATTCAGATAAAAAAATACCCGCGGTAACATTTCCGAATTGACTTAAACAGGCCCAAAAATTTGGGCCGGCCCAATTAGTTTTTTTTTAAAAATTTGTCGGCACAAAATAGGGAGGAAAAAAATGTTACAAAAGTACCGACGCATTCAGGTAAAAAAATATCTGCGGTAACATTTCCGAATTGACTATACTGAAACTGGGCCAAAAAAGCCTAAAAAATTTAGCCCAAAAAATTGGGCCGGCCCAATTATTTTTTTTATTTTTTATTTTTTTAAAAAATTTGTTGGCACAAAATAAAGAGGAAAAAAATGTTACAAAAGTACCGACGCATTCAGATAAAAAAATATCCGCGGTAACATTTCCGAATTGACTTAAACAGTGTCATTTTACACCATGAGACCAAAAAAATAAATTCGCAAAAAAAATTTTAAAAAATAAAATTTTAACGCCACTCAACAACGCGTAAGACCATAAAAAAAGATACTAAACACGATACTGAAAAAGTAAACCCGCACTATTAAATATGAGACTGACAAAATAAACTCGCACAAAATTAAAGGAAAAAAAATTAATGACACGCAACAACGCGCGAAAAATTAACGCCCCGCGGTAACGTGCAGGAAAAAATAAACTTACACTATTAAACATAAAAAAACGCGCGAAAAAAAAAAAATTAACGGCCCGCAACAACGCGTGAAAAATTAACGCCCGCAGCAACGCGCGGATATCTTTGCTTGTTAGATAAATTTTTTATTGATCTTTTCTAGTCACTTGCAAATTTTACGAGCCTATAATCTAAAATCTAGTACTATAATATATGCAATGTTTTGTGGATAACTACACAAAAGAAGTTATAACATAGTTTATAAGTCTATGACAACCATCGAACGTGTCATGCACTTTTATTTTTATGGTTTTCGATTTTAGGCCGACTAATTCATCAAATTTGAAACCACTACTCAAATCAGGTTAAATCTTTTATTTTCAGGAGGTTGACGTGGTCACATCAGAATTGTTTGCGTCTAGCAGGAGTCAAAATGAGACCTCACACCTTTTAGTGTAGAGGTGGCAAATCATAGCTATTTGGACCATTTTTTTAACATCATGAGCCAAATGTGTATTGTCTTTTATTCTAACCGGACTATTTAGACAAGATACAATAACTTTGGATTAAATAAGTGGGTATAATGAGCAAGATGAAATATATGTGATGTGTATGTTTTTGCCTCTTGGTTAAACTTGGGTCTCATTGAGTCTCCCTTAATATTATAGATTGGTCCAGTTGGTTTTCATCCGTTTTTTTTACGTTTTTCTACGTTATTATACGTTTCGTCAGTTTTATACGTTTTCATCTGTTTTTGTACGTTTTAATCCGTTTTTTCTACGTTTTCGTCAGCCTTTTTACGTTTTCGTCGGATTTTTTACGTTTTCGTCAATCTTTTTACGTTTTTGTCTGTTTTTTACGTTTTCGTCAGTCTTTTTACGTTTTCGTTTAATTTTTTATGTTTTCGTCCAATTTTTTACGTTTTCGTCAGTCTTTTTATGTTTTCGTCCGTTTTTTTACGTTTTCATTCTTTCTCGTACGTTTTCATCCGTTTTTTCGTTTTCGTCCGTTTTTTACGTTTATGTCCGTTTTTTATGTTTTCGTTCGTTTTTTTACGTTTTCGTCCGTTTTTACGTTTTCGTCCGATTTTTTACGTTTTCGTCCGATTTTTTACGTTTTCGTCCGTTATTTTACGTTTTCGTCTGTTTTTTTACAGTTTCGTCTATTTTTTTACGTTTTCGTCCGTTTTTTACGTTTTCGTCTGTTTTTTTACAGTTTCGTCTATTTTTTTACGTTTTCGTCCGTTTTTTACGTTTTCGTCCATTTTTTACGGTTTCGTTTGTATTTTACGTTTTCGTCCGTTTGTTTTCGTTTCCGTACTTTATTTTACGTTTTCGTCCGTTTGTTTTCGTTCAATTTTTTATGTTTTCGTCCGCTTTTTACTTTTTCGTCCGTTTTTACGTTTTCGTCCGTTTTTTTACGTTTTCGTCCGTTTTTTACGTTTTCGTCCGTTTTATTACGTTTTCATCTGTTTTTTTACATTTTTATACGTTTGTTTACGTTTCCATACATTATTTTACGTTTTTGTTCGTTTT
>BQNB010101369.1:0-11384 GCA_026074375.1 Tanacetum coccineum | reverse complement strand
TTGTAGTAGTGTCACCCGCATAACTTATAAAACAAGCACAACGAAAAATAAACACATAGAATTCATGCAAACTAAACCCCTAATCAGAGATATTGTTGGAACATGATTAGAACATAATCATATTTAAAGCCTAGTTAATCATATGATGATGTTCGAACATGATTTTGGCACATAATCATTATTTGTGTGTGTGTGATCTCCTCACTAACAACTTAGCATAACTTAAAGTATTATGCTAAGTTGACAATTATGCTAACCTACTGAACTTGTTCACGGACTTAGTTGATTTAGAGGAGTAGGTGTTTGTGAAAGATACAACTTTGAATGTACAAACGTAACCTACTCCTTTACAAGGCATCTCTATTTATAGTGCTTAGGTAGGGTCATACCCACATGGGTGAGAAGTGCGTGTCCAAAGGTTGATTGGACAAGTACAGTTTGTCTCTGTTACAATTCTAATATAGGAATAGGACAAACACACTTTTTAAGGTCAGTGATGACACTGACCTTGTCTTCATACCCTATTCAGGATAGTTTAACTTCAGGTGGATAAGTACTTGAACTTATCCATTCAAACTATCCCGCCTATTCTTCAGGGTCTTACTCAAGGTTATAAATAGCATGAGGCGTGACGTGGCGGCATGGCCACGCCTCAAGCCTTAGGAGCCTTTGCGAAGCCATGACGTATTTCAAGGCGTGACTATAGCGGCAAAATAATATTTATAAATTTATATAATAACAAATGTAGATACATATTAGTCATAAAAATTAAAAAAAAACATACCAACGGCCATTAAGTAGCTTCTTGTGAACTTGTACTACTAGTCAAAATTGAGTTAAAAATTACTAAGCCCAAAAAGAAAGAGCCCAAATACAAAATAGCCCAATTTTTTCTAAAAACTTTTAAAAATGGCGCCACGCCTTGCAATTTAGCATGCCTTTGCGCGCCTTTTGACGCCTTGACCCATGCTACACCTAAAGCCAACGCCAAGGTCCATATGGTAACGGAGAGGCTACGCCTCACGCCTTGGCGACGCCTTTGCGATGCCTAGGCGCGCCTTTTAGAACACTGGTCTTACTAATAGAGGAGATCATATAGGGATTAGTGAGTCTATTGCCACAACTCACTAAACCCATCTCCTTCTTCTTTGGCTCATGGACTTCATTCACTGAGTGCCACGTCACTGAATGGTTGAGTCTTTCTTGTAGACTCAGGTTGAGCACTTGAAGGTAACTCACTGAGTGACTATTCACTCAATGACCTTGGAATGTTTAAGGTTATCTAACACTTAGGATATTTTCTATTCAAATCCAAGTAAAAGATTATTGGGCACTGAATTGGCCCAACACCTTTACTTGAAGCCTACTATTAATTACCATATAAACACTAGCCCTAAAACACGTATTCCAATGATAATGTAGGATCGATATTCCTTTATGAAACACTGATATACTGTCAACTATGCGGAATCTAGTTGGCAATACTTAAGAAGAACACACAATAGTTTCTCAAACGATTTCTATTATAAACCTTTTGAATCTGCCTAAATTGCAGATCCCTAATACAATACTAATAATTCTTAACTCGTGTTTTTCTATCTTTTTAATATCTTCCTAGAGATCCTTTTATACACATAAGGATAACCTCTAGTAGATGTACAGTCCTTGTATGACATAAACACTAATCAATACTAATCATTAAACTAACTGTTACAAGATAATTACTAACATAACCATTTAAATGATAATCCTTTAAGATTCCTTTATCCACGGCAGTACTTCGATCTTTGACTGGCAGTACCTTGACTTTCTACTTAGCAGTACTTTGACCTTTTGCTTAGCAGTACGTTGACCGATTGACTTGTTTTTCCCAACAATCCTCCCCTAACTTGAATTCTACTTGCTTGACTTCAAGTTTCTTGATAGTTGGTCTTCTTTGTTCAGCATCAGTCTGTTTTGGTCTTGAAAGCATACTAAGTCCTTAAAATCAGTTTAACTTTTTCCTTTGAGCAGTATCTTGTACACAATCTGTTTGAGTATCTTGAAATGAAACCTCTTATCTTGAACATAAACATTTCTTCAAAAATCTTTGTCTTTGCATCAAACAGATTGTTCTTCTCAGCAACATGTCTTCGCAAGACGACGTAAATGATTTTATGAGCCTTTACCAAGTAGCCATTTACTCTTGGGCTAGTCAGTTCTTTGGTACCTAGAAAAGGTAATAATCCATGGTGAACTGAAAACCACTTCAACACTCAGAACATGAATCATAGTGTGGTGAATACTATATGCTGACTTTTGTAAGTCCTTATAACCAAAACGGATTTGATTAGTCTTTACCTGTAGCGCCTTTGCATCAGGACAGCCAACTCTCAGTAATAAAAAATTGTGAGTTTGAGGACATATAGTTTTGAGCAAAACTATTAAAGCTATCAACGGATTTGGTTCTCTTTACCAAAAAGCCGTTAGCTTTGAGTAGACAATAATTCAGTGTAATACCAGGTGTATTGATCACCAACAATTTTTGGTAAATAGTCAACCACAACAGTTTGAGAGGTCTTTACCAAAACTGTTTGATTTGGACTAGTCAATTCTTATGTTTGTAAGACATGGTGAATTGAATACCATTTGCTGTGTGGTGGTTAACCAACACTCAATCCCTTAAAACAGTTTGACATTCAAATATCTGTGCCTTAAATCTTTTTGCACACTCAAATCTTCACCATATTTCAAAAACAACTTTTTAACTAGCAGTACCTTTATCAAGGTACTGTTTGTTTTACACTAGCAGTACTTTAAGCAAAGTACTGCTTGGTTCACAGTTAAGTCTGTTTATCAAAGTAAGATATATATATAAAGAAAATTTTGATAAAACATACCAGTTGTTCTAAGAATTGTCACCATCTTCAGTTGTCCACAAAATGAACAGATGTATCAAAGTGATGGCTGTCTCAGTCTCTTCTTCAACTTCCATGCCATGATCTAGCATCCTTATCATCAATTCTCTTGATAGAGGATATCTTCTCTCAGCCAGCATGTGAATCATAGTGCCATCTTCTATCTCTAGTGTATGCACTCCTGAAGATTCATGAAACCTCCATCTTATAATCTCCCATTCTTCTTGATCCTTCCAGAAGTCATCATCACTTGATTCAGCCGTCTCCCAAATAATGTTTAGATCACCCAGAAGCATCAAACCTAAGCCGGTTGGAGGAATGTGCTCATAATAGTCATCAACAACTCGATATAGGTGATATAAATCCTGTCTATCTAAGACATGCAGTATCTCCCACAAAGTATCAAAAGCCCTAAAATGATTATTCTCTCTGTGAATGATAAGATACTCTCCATCAGGTGAATCAATAACTTGGAGCTCTGTAATCATGGAAATTCCTTCTAGTGACTCTTTATCGTGTACACTCTTTTCAAAGTCTACAACCCTAAGGTAATTTCTGAGCTCATCAATTGTTTCTGTTCTTAACTTAGGCTTCTTTGATGGCTGTTCTTCAGATATTGTAGCTTTCCTTTTCCTTAAGAGTCTTTTTGCATCTCTTTCCTTCAACATCTCCCTTTCTTTCTCCGAATCCATTGGAATAAAGTCTTTGAAGGAGTCTTTAATAGATGCTTGAACCTTGTCATACAATTCCTTCATCTGTGGATACTTAAGTTTTTGCAAATTTTTGTATCCTTGACCTTTTAAGAAACTCATCATTTGATTTCTTTCTTGAGCAAGAGAAGTAGGTTTCCTCAAAGTAGTCTTTGGCTTTGTTTTCTTCAATTCTTCAAACCTCTTTCTTTCTTCTTCTGCATCCCATTCAGCTTGAATTTTTCTAGCAACCTCCTCATCATTTGTAGTTTCCAAGGCTCTGATTTGTTGAAAAGTTAATTTCTTCTTATCACCGAGTCTAGGTCAAAGACAAGAACATGAGTAAAGAAATTTAACAGACTTAATTAAAACCAATAACAACGAATACAACCTTCATCAATTACTACAAAGAATAACCAATATCAGCAACAATTCCAAAATCTCAAATCCAAAATCAACTCCAAACTATTCCTATCCCCCATCCTTCATCAAGACTCGAACTCAATTTAAATTAAACCTCGATCTCAGATTGTGTTTATCTGCCATAAATGTTTTTAGACTAAGCATGATTCATCATAGATCTGTGAAGGTCGAACCCTCAATCATTGATATACGAATTTAAAGAGTGAAGCATAACAAATCTATTAACCTTAATCTTTGATTCGATTTAAGCAAAACACAAGATCGTAATCGATCACAAACCTACCTGAGATCTCATTCTAGAGACCTTGAAGACGAATTAAGCATCGTTGTGTGAAAAAAGATCAATACAGTTTGTGTGTTTACTTGCTTTGGTTGAGTTGAAAAGTATTTAGTATGGTTTTGTTTTTTCGTTTGTACCGATGAAAGGGTTCATATTATGGTTTAGTATTCATGGAGACTTGTAATGAGATGATGATACGAGATGAGTGAGATGAAAAATGATGGTTAGTGATCTTTGGATGTATCGAAAGTAATCATATTGGGGCGTTATGTTTGGGATGGATTATTGGAGTGAGGATTAGGGTTAGTGACTTATTTATATACCCTAATTTTTAGGGTTGGTTAATAATGGGCCATTATACCAAAATTATAAATGGGCTGGACATTTATTTTTATGGCAACCAAGCTTCTTCAAAATGGGCCAAGACAAAAGTTTTTAAAGTTGGGCTATTGAGTTCATGCCAAGCCCGGGTATGTGATGGGCTGAACATAATTAGTTAGTGATAGTTTTTTATTCTTATTGGGTTGTTGTAATGTTAATGTAAGTGTGTTATATTAATGGATTCACCGGGTAGTAAAATAATCAGTTTGTTATATAAATGAACGGGTTTATTACTTAGACGGTCGTAAGCGTATTTCCTATTTTAGCTGATATCCGTTAACAATCGTAACACTCCAAAAATCACAACGACGAACAACACAACAAACACCAATACAGTGACACTATAACGATCCTTAATCAAAATTCCCTTCAATAAGGCTATAAATTGAATCTTTAATGATCACAAGGAGGGGTTGTACGATGTTACTATTGGATTAAAGTAGCACTTTCACTCACTGGGAAAGTGTACTAATTTCGTCTTATTTTTTTCTTCTCCACATGCGAAGATACTTTTGTTAGTGATGAAGACTTGATATCTATTGCTTTTGTGATTTCTTTCAACCTATCCCCACAAAGTAGCTAACACTTTAAGGAGTTACATTGTAAGTACTCAGGTCTCACGTCGTTGAGGAATTTCAATGGTGATGTATTTTTTGTAATATCTTTTGGGTGAGTATTAATGGTACTCAATGATTTTTCCCTCTGCACCGTTCCTTCGACACACAGATGAGGACAAGATTATGTCACATAGTGAAGGATTAATGCGTTAATCATTGGTTATCAGTATTAGCCCCCAACTGATAGATCAGGGATTTAGACCGGGTTGAATCATAGAGATTTGTTAAGAGAAGTACGATTTGACATAACCTCACAGACTTAATGCTTATGCAATCACCAGGTTTATTGAAAGCAATTTAGCAGTTCTAGTTTGGCATTACGAAGATGGTACACATGTGTAGGATGATTCCTCAGTTAGTCATCATCCTAGAGGGAGAAATGTGTACATCTGGTATTTAGTTGATTTTTTTATGTTATTGTTTTGATGTTACACTTTTGACTACGCAGCGGGATAAATTGCTTTCACTCGGGACTTAGTTGACTTTAGAGAAACAATTAAATTGTGGGGTGGGGGGGGGGGTACAAATCCAGGACATCATGACTTATGAAGTTACTGTTTAGACTACATAGAGGGATAAATTGCTTACACTCAGGACTTAGTTGACTTTGGTGTAGCAATTCAAATCTGTACTTTCCTAGAGGGACAAAAGTGCATTTCTGGGTCTTAAATAATTTTGGTGTTACGGTTTTGACTTCAAAAAGGAGATAACATGTGTACTTTGGTATGAATTCAAACAAAACTGGAATGCTTCCTAAGTGAGATGATGTTGATGATATCCTACCCCCCCCCTCCAAGATGTGTAATTAATTCTTATCAGTCTTATGGGTGTCTGTTTGGGAGGGAGCTGAAGATTTTTAGCAGTATGTTCCATTACGAGCTAAAGAAATTAAAGCTGGAAGTATTCAGAAGCATATCGTTCAAAGATAATCTCAAGGAATACTAGACTTTCATTCTTATCATTTTTGCTTTAATTTTTCCTTGTAGGAAAATTGTAACCAATTCACATGTGATGCCATCTTGAGGGAGATTAATAGCCTCACATTTTTTTAGTGAAGCTCTGCGTCTACACGTGAATTATACTATCTTGGACCTACGTGTCACGCAGGGTCATTTATGTAAACTAGAAATATTTGTTTTTTTCTTTTAGTATAAATACCCCTCATGGCTCTCCATATAGGGTGGTTGGTGAACATTTGTATTTCTCATCTTTCTTTTCTTAATCTAATATTTTACAAGTTTTCTTCAACCTCTCTTTACTTTCTCTCACTACAATCATCTTCATCTTAGTTGTATTCTTATCATCCCTTGACCATCTCCGAATAGGTGTTTGATTTAGCGCTAATTCAACAAAATCAATGAAAACAAAGAGTAGACTCAGCCTTTCCTTATTATATGTATCTGTCTTTAAAGTTATTAATAATTGTTTTAAAATTTATGATTATTCGAACACTAATCAAATTCCTATAGACGACTTGGTCTTACCTTAAATGTTATACTACATATGTGGGTTATACTTTTACCCATGTGTTTCCATTTCATAAATCGGTAATTTCAGTCTTATAAATTTAAAGCTTTTGAAACACATCAGCGACCCAACACCTTATACCTTAAAAGTGACTACCACCAAGCTGGTTGGAACTATTCAACGCAACAAGGATACCAATTTCAACCATCCAACTTTATTCCTTGTGGATTTTGTCTACCATACCCATACATGAACCAAAAAAATGGCATGTATAATGCTAACGGACCCATGTGATATTAGGGACCAAATGCTTGAGCTCTTTTATGATTTTAGGTACGCCTAAAAGTCAAATTAGAACTGGATAAATAGATCAAAGATAGTGGATGCTCAAGATATATGACATGCAACAAATATCTTTATCCTCAACTAATGAAGCTATCATGGAGTATCATAGTGTTTGTTAGTATACACTTAAGCAAGATCATGGAAAAGTACGAATACTCACAAACACTCTAACTAATCATGATATTAGCCATGTAGAAAATGTCTAGCTTTAAACTTACTAGCATAGGACATAATATTCATAAAAAGTGCAAGGTAACTCTTTAGTTAAACTGGTAGCGAAATTCTTAAAATACGGCATTACCATAGTAGAAGGGAAGTAGGAAAAATGGCCTATACATATTGAAAAAGGCCACTCACCTAAAGATAGTCATTGTCTAAAACCTCAATGGATGATACTTCGAGACCTATGGCATTGAAAAACGGATATGGACACTGCCAAAAATTCGACTATTCAAATCGCTATCATCCAAAAGCATGTTAGAAACCTACCAAAGCAAAAATTTGAAATCATTTTTGTGCCACTTGTAACATAGAAAGTAAGTACAACTAAAGACAGTAAGGGCTAAAAACATGGTTTACAACTACAAAATAGTCAAGAACATTTACACATGGACTTGTTTGGTCTATCGTCGTATCAAAGTTATGGTGGTAAACTTTTAACAATTTGGTCATTTGTCGATGATACCAAGATACACTTGGACTAGATTTTTAAAACTTAATGTAGGATATTGGAAATCATAACACAATGGAACATAGATGGATTAGCCAAATCTAGAGAGAGAAGGTGAAAGAGAAAAAGCTTTCTAGTGAGAGAAAGTGTAACTTTTATAATGCAATTACGTAACCACCTCTTCCATTCATGGAAGAGGATTATATAGTGTGTAACAGACGACCTAAAGGCCTTGGTATAGTGCTTACACGTTGTGTTTAATACATGGACCAATTACCGAATGTTATACAATAAAACGGCTTATACTACGAGCTACAATAGTACGAGAAAAACACGGGTTGACGCCGAGTCAGAGATCTAATATCTAACAATCTCCTCAAGTGGAGGTCACCTTAAAAAATACTAACTTAAGCTCACAATCTTCTGATTGATCTGTGTTTTGGCTGTATTCTTGATTCTTCATGTATATCCTTGCTTGTACTTTGATGTACTGATGCTTTGCTTGGTGGCTTGTATATGTGCCATGATATGAAAACGTTGAGCTTCTTTGAGATCATCATCCAAATCAACACTAACATCAGCTATGGTCTTTCGCACAGCATTGTGAACTTTGTCTTTATGTGACGCACATTCCTCATACCTTTTTGATCTTGAAAACTTGAATAATTTATTCTTGAAGTTCTTTAACTTTAATACTTGGCCACTTCTAGAGGGACGTGTAATATCAGAGTTGCAAAAGCTTAGAAACATATGCTTAAACATTCATGATTTCTTTGAATGTGTCGGTCAAGTATGAGCATGCAGTAATGAACTTGTCCCTCTGCGAAACAGGAATAACAAACACCTCCATCTTTATATGAACCTGTAAAAAAACAGTTAGCGTTAAAGAGAAAATTGGTTTGAAAATTAGTCGACGTGTTACATAGTGAAAGTGTTTTTGTAACACATTAAGAGTTTTAAGCTTTTATCAAAGTTCATTAACCGTCAATTCATATACTAGAACAAGTTTGATTCTTGTAGAATCGCACCATCATTTATTTCCTATTGACACAAGTTTGATCCATTTAGGATCTCACAAGTCACCTACCAAGAGCTTGTTTGATGTTGGCTCTAGCAGGATTTCCATCTTCATTGTGATACTTAGGTATCACTCGGATGTTCTGACAATACTACAAGGATAATGCATATGACTCTTATGATAAACCTTGTTTTCACATTGTGTGAAGAACAAGCAATATGGAATAGTGTCCTAATGAAATTAATTGATGATCTCTTGGCTCTAGACTTAATAGTGCATTTGATTTAGAGGATGGAGGCTGGAGGGCGACAGGCCACCTTTTCAATATCTACTAACACGAGTGAGAAAGTCAATAGATAACTTGTTTAGTTCCTCTGTGAGAAATGAAACAAAACTCTCTTTATGCTAGTTGAAAAAGAATATCCATTGACAAGAGGACTTATGACTGTGATGTTGGCTAACAAGCTTCAAGTGGATCAATATTCAGAAATGGCAAATGAACTTTTAAGGAAAATTTTTATTCTAGCAAACAAACCAAGACACTAAAATGTTTGGAAGCATCCTCTCAGCACAGATGGTTTAATTCGAAGAAACTTGATGATTAACAAGATGAATATCAAGTTTAGGGGAGGATTGTTAGGAATAAAGGCCTCTCAAGTTTCTACTGCTGGTTGAAGAAACTACTGCTGGTGAAGATTAGAGAAAACAGTCTAAGTTATTAATATTGTTAGTGTTATAGTTAGTACTGCCAGTACAAAGTGTTAGTACTGTCAGTTTATTAATACTGTTAGTTATAATAGTTAGTACTGTTAGTTATATAGTTAGTACTGCTAAAGTGATATGCATGAGATATATTAGGAATAGATATGCATTGATCACTTGACGCGTTTTGTAAGCCCATTAGGGTTTCCTTGGTGTATAAAAGGAACCCTACGACATAGATCTAGATATCAGTTTTCATATTAGTTTTTCATAGTTTGCATAGCAATCATAGTTAGTATTCATAGCTATTTTGTAACTCAAATAGTTTTCAATATATTGAAAGTTTAGCAAGATCTTGTTTTACTATTTCATTGTTCTTCTTAGTATTACAAACTAGTTTCCGCATAGTTTGTAGTATTCACAATCTTAGTTTCTATTATAGTTGTCTTGGATCTATCCAACACAACTAAGCTTTAACAAGCTAAGTAAGATCTGTTCAAAAGGGATCAACAAGTGGTATCAGAGCTTGTTGAGAAACTTTGAATAAGAAGAACACTATATCTACACAAGATCTCATAATCAAAGAGAAGATGGAATCACAGTCAGAAACTACCCAAACGGTGTCTGCACTAAAACTTCCAGTACTCAAAACTAGGGAGTATGATCTATGGAGCATGAGGATGGAACAATACCTTACTTTCACTGATCATGCCCTTTGGGAGGTAATAGTAAATGGTGATTCAGTTTCACCAATTGCATCAGCTAGTGCTGGTGCTGAAGGTCCTATTCCTCCTAAAACTGCTGAACAAAAGCTAGCAAGGAAAAATGAACTAAAAGCAAAAAGCACTCTTATGCTAGCCATTCCTGATGAGCACCTACTGAAGTTTCATGCCTGCAAGGATGCAAAGTCCCTATGGGAAGCTATCAAGAATAGGTTTGGAGGCAACAAGGAATCAAAGAAGATGCAGAAGACCATTCTCAAGCAGAATTATGAAAACTTTGCTGCATCAAGTCAAGAAGGACTGGATAAAACCTATGATAGGTTTCAAAAGCTCATTAGTCAACTTGAAATCCATGGTGAAGTTATCTCTCAGGAGGATGCAAATCTGAAGTTGTTAAGAAGTTTACCATCAGCTTGGAACAATATTGCTTTAATCATGAGAAACAAATCTGATCTAGACACATTGAGCATGGATGATTTGTATAATAATCTGAAGGTGTATGAATCTGAGATCAAAGGCCAAACAAGTTCAAGCTCAAATTCTCAGAATGTGGCCTTTGTTTCCTCTGATAACTCCAGCAGCACTAATGAAACAGTTAATACTACTCATAGTGTTTCTGCTGCTAGTTCTAAGGATCAAGATTCTACTGCATCATATGCTGATGATGTCATGTTTTTTTTCTTTGCTAACCAATCCAATGCCCTACAGGTGGACAATGAAGATTTGGAACAGATTGATGTTGATGATCTTGAAGAAATAGATCTCAAATGGCAAGTGGCAATGCTTACCATGAGAGTTAAGATGTTCATAAAAAACAGGAAGGAAGTTGGATTTAAATGGCAAAGAGATTGTTGGCTTTGACAGGACAAAGGTGAATGCTACAACTGCCATAGGAGATGTCATTTTTGCCAGAGAATACAGGGCATCAAGGAATCAGGGGAATAGAAATAGAGATGATCCAAGAAGGAATCCACCAGTGGACACATCTACTACTAATGCCTTGGTTGTTCAAGATGGGATAGGTGGTTATGATTGGAGCTTTTAGGCTGAAAAAGGCATCACAAACTTTATTCTAATGGCCTATACATCTCAAGGTTCATCAAGTTCAGACTCTGAGGTACATACTTGCTCTAAAGATTATTTAAAATCATATGAAGCTCTTCAAAAACAGTA
>BQNB010101367.1:7073-15622 GCA_026074375.1 Tanacetum coccineum | reverse complement strand
CGCGGGATTTTACAAAATCAAGAAGAAACCGTGAATGAATAATTAATTGACGTTTTAAGTATGATTAAGTTAATTGTTGGTTGATTGGTTCTGTTTGTTGTGTTGAGTAATTGTCCTTTTAGTCCGAATTAAAGTCCAAAGTCCTCGTAATTAGTCCATGAAGTTTGTTTTGTCTTGATGTTATGTTTTGATTAAACGGTGATTAATATATTCCTAAATTCGGTCAAATACCACCTGATGCGCGGATCGATGGACAAAACGTGGGTTTTCAATGGACAAAACGCAGGATCAAATCTCAACTTGTAGATAAAACTCAAGATCAAAACGCAGTGACCTTTGATCAAAACGCAACAAGTATACTCAAAACGCAACGAGTATTATCAAAACGCAACGAGTATACTCAAAACGCAGTGATTATAATCAAAAAGCAACGAGTATGATCAAAACGCAACGAGTCTAATCAAAACGCAACGATTATGATCAAAACGCAACGAGTCTAATCAAAACGCAACGAGTGTGATCAAAACGCAACGAGTCTAATCAAAACGCAACGATTACGATCAAAACGCAACGAGTCTAATCAAAACGCAATCAACTCTTGAGGCAAAACGCAATCAAGAAATTAATTTGGCAGAGTTTCTCTTAGTCAAAACACAATACTTGTCTTCAAAACGCAACCTGTAGTCAAAACATAACGAGCAAAACGCAACGATTATGATCAAAACGCAACGAGTCAAAACGCAATCATTTTTAATCAAAACGCAATATGTCCTAGGCAAAACACAGTGACTTGATCAAAACGCAATGACGAACACCCCTTCAGATAGGCAAAACGCAGCCAAGAAAAAATCTTCAAACTTTCTTGTAAGCTACGAAATGATGTTAAAACCACTTAGTAATGATGCAAGGAAGTTATCTTAGCCCGAAAGTACAAGTCTTTAACACTTTTAACCACGAAACAAAGATTAAAGTTTGATTTTTTTCTTGCTTTTTTCGAACCAAAGAAAAAACAACAAAAAAACCCACAAATTTTTCACAAAACAAACACTAAACACCCCTTGGCGAGTGATACCACATGTTATCCCACGATATAATCCAAACACAACTTATTAATAAGCACCAATAAGCAAGAAAATAAGAAGAAATCTTAGAAAGAGAAAGTAGTGAGAGAAACAAGAAAGGAAGATTAGATTAGAGAGTTGGTGAGTTACAAGAGAATGAAAAATGTAACCAACACCCTTCACCAAGAGTGGTGAAGGGATATTTATACCCATGCTTTGCTATCTTGGCACTTGGGCTTTCTAAACGGGCCAGGCTTGGTTTAACTTGGGCTTTGAGCCCGAAACACGGACAATATTATATTACAATCCAAGCTCGTTGAACCCGACTAGCCTATTACAATACAAGACCTAGTTTGACTTTCTAAGACCGATAACATTCTTGTTTGACTTAATATAATTAAGGCTAACAAAATATACAATTAAGTCATGTTTGAACGCTTATAACTTCTGTTAAAAGGAAATTATTGGGACCTATGCAACTCTGATGTTTTATTAAATCGAATGTGACATTTTTTTATTAAACGTCTCTTTTGAGGTCATTTTCTGTAACTTGTGTGTATGAACTATGAAGTAGCACCCCAAGTGGTATTCAAAATCATCAGTGATAACAAGGCAATAAGTCTTATGGTTTATGCTTCTTACAAATGTAGGTCTAAATAAGTCTATATTTAAAAGCTGTAAGGGCTGACTAATAGAGCTCACTGATTTGGCCTTACAGGAGGCTTGTGTTGCTTTCCTTTCTGACAAGCAACACAGTGGTGGGACATTTTGACAAATCTTTTAAAGGTAAACCTCTTACAAGGTTTCCCTTCACAAGTTTGTTTAAGTTTTTAAAGTTAACATGACCCAACCTCCTATGCCATTTGTTAGATTCATCAATTGTGGCCTTTGCAATCAAACAAGCTAAACCTCCAGAAGGAACAATGTTCTCTATGTTGAAACTGTACATATTGTTTTGTCTAGGGATTCTAAGTAATACTTGATTTTCATCAGGCAACTTAAAGTCAGAAGACAACACAAGACATTCAGTGTCAGTGAAGAGAACCTTGTTCTTCTTGTCACACATCTGTGACACAGAAAAGAGATTGAAATGCTGTAGTTCTTTCACAAAGCACACATCCTCAAAATCTAACTTTCCTGTTTTTATTTTACCTTTACCAGTTATGTAACCTTTACTTCCTCCAAAAGCAACAGGGCCACCATTAAAGTCTTGATATTCAGCAAGGTAGGCCTTGTTTCCAGTCATGTGCCTGGAACATCCACTATCAACAATTCCTTTGTTCTGTAAAGCTCTATGTGGATAATCCTGCACATTGAATATAAGAGATTAGTTTCTCTTAGGGACCCAAGCCTTTTTGGACTTGGGTCTGCCTAGTGGATCTTTGAAAGTAGCACAATTTCTAGGACTTGATCCACCATTGTATTTGGAGACTTTGTGCCAGTAATGTCTTTTTGGTCTCCAATTACAACCTGCTGAGGGCTTAACAGCAGTTTCCCTTTTTCCCCCAACAGCACTAACTGCATTTACCTCAGCAGTATTAACTTTTTGATATGAAAAATTGGTTCTAAGTGTTGTTGTTCTATTTAATGGCTTTCTAAAAATTAATACCATAGGCTTAACAGTATTAACATTCCTAGCCACCCTTTGGTCTAGCATTATTCATAATAGGCTTAACAGTATTAACTATGTTAGCAGCATTAGTGGGTACTGCCTGTCTGTTAACATTATGCCTAGCGGTATTAACAGTGTTAGTACCGCTAGCTCTAGCAGTATTAACTGGAATTTTTCCAGTTCTAGTTAGTACTGCTTTTGGAACAAATTGGTTTCGATGATTCATTCTTTGCACATTGTTCCAAATTGGCCTAATTTCCCTTTGACTAGACTTCTTCCTTATCCTATTGTTTAACTCAGCTTGTTTAGCCATCCTCTTTTCATGGAAATCACAATCTCTGATAAGATGACTAAGACTTCCACATACAAAACATGCTTTTGTAGCAAACCCATATCCCAAACCTTTCTTGTCAACTTTAGGATTTTTACTATGTGTGAATTTATTCTTAATAGTTTCCCTAGGAGTTTTTACTTGCTCATTAGTACTAGAAAAACTAGGTTATTCCTATTCTTTTATAGGTTTAGACACACAATAATCATCACTATCTGACTCATACTCCTCAATGATAGGAGCATCAGACCAGACTTTTGGTTGACATACTACATTAGGTTCATTAACAACTGGTGCAGACATAATTTCAGGTGTTTCTACACTAATGTTAGATTCACAAGTGTCAAAGTCACTGGTTTGGGTGTCAGATTCACTAGGTTGAGTCTGTTTTGGACCATATATAAATTGTGAATAATCTATTTCAATATCAGGTCCAGATGGCATGTAATTCCCTGTCATGGGTGGGGGTACATCATGCATTCCTTCTGCTGTGACAAACCTATCGTACAACGGTTGATTTTCTAAATCACTTTCCTTATTCATAAACACACTTTGTAAAACTTCATTTTCATAGCTCAAAATGCTATCATATATGTGATCCCCATACCCAAGCCCAAATTTATCATTAGCACTCATCTGACTATTTTGCAAAAGACTAAGATTTTTAGAAGAGTTGTGCCATTTTTCTACTTTAGCTTTTAAATCTTCTTTTTCTTTTTCAGCTTCTGCCAATAGTTTCTTATGGTATGTAAGGACATCTGTTTTATCATCTAAGTCTATTTTCATAAACCTTATCTTTTCCTCATACCAAAGTTGACCTTGTTGATGAGCAACCAATTGTGCTTCAACTTTCTTTAATGCTTGAGTATATGCCTTAATTTCTATGCTTGCATCACTAAGTTGTGCTCTTTGTTCATCATACAGTTTTTTAAGTTTATTATATGATGCAACACATTCATTAGAACAAGATTGTACCTCTGTGTCTGAGCCTGAACTGTTGCAAGCCATCAAAGCATAATCTTCTTCTTCTTCTGAGTGACTGGTCCAATCAACACCTTCTCCATCAATAGTCACCAAAGCTTTAGAGTCCTCCTGTTTACCAGATCTTCTCCCATTCTCTTTATCCTTATTCCCAGAGTTCCAAGCATCTCTCCTCCTACTATCTTGATTTCCCTTGGTTCTACACTCTCTAGCAAAATGCCTTGTCTTGTGGCAATTATAGCACTCGACTTTGGTTTTATCAAAACCAACCGGTTCCTTGGCATCAAATTGTAGCTTTCTACCTGTAATTTTGTAGAACTTTGTCATTCTCATGGAAATCATGGCCACCTGCCATTTCAAGTCCATTTCTTCTAAATCAAACTCATCAAGCTGTTCCAAATCCTCATGATCCAATTGAGGGCAACTGGATTGATTTGCATGTAAGGAGTATGATGAAGTTTGTTCATGTTCTGAGTTATGACAAGAAGAATTAGAAACACCATAAGCGGTACTAACATCATTAGTACTGCTAGTATTTTCTGAGACAAATGCCACATTTTGCGAGCTAGAGGATGATGCAGTAGAGCCTTTAACATCAGATTTAAAAACTCTAAGATTATTATATAGATCATCAAAGCTGAGACTGTCCACTCCTGGCTTGGTCCTCATAACTAAGGAAACTTGAGACCAGGCAGAAGGTAGAGATCTAAGGAATTTCTTGTTTGCATCTTCAGTGGAGACACCTGCATCATGCATCTCTAGTTGACTCAGAAGACTCTGAAACCTGTCATAGCCTTTATGTAGCCCTTCTGAGTTTGATACAGAGAAGCCTTCAAACTGTTGCTTCAGAATATACTTCTGCATCTTCTTTGATACATCATTTCCACCAAATCTAGATTTAATAGCTTCCCACATCTCTTTAGCATTAGTCATTTTATGAAATTTAGCAAGATGATCTTCTAGTAAAGCCATAAGCAAAGTGGTCCTTGCTTTTCTTTCTCTTTCTCTGGCTAAGATTTCTTCTGCAGTCCTTGGAGGCAGAACCTTGATTTCTCCTTGTGTATCTGTGGTGATTGATACAGGACCATTTCTATTTTGTATAGCTTCCCAGATAGGATAGTCTGTATGAGCTAAATAATGTTCCATTTTTATGGCCCATATATCATATTCTCCTTTCTTGAGAATAAGAAGTTTGATGGTTGAAACAGTGTGAGGAGTTTGTTGTTGTGTAGGTGTTTGTGATGGTGGAGGTGGTGGTGGTGGTGGAATGTCATCTTGTGATCCAGCCATTGAATTTGCTTTGTAAGATAGGGGTTTATCAACCAGTTTCGATTCTTCTTACTCAGAGTTTCTCACATGCTCTGATACCACTTATGAGTCCCAAACTGAATAGATCTTTGCAGCCTGATAAGGGTGATAGCCAACTTGTATAAATACAGATTGACTAAAGAGAAAACACTGACTATGAATATTTATTGTATATGCGGAATCTACACAATAGTATTAAGAAGAACAATGAAAAACTAAACAATAATTTCTATTAATCTGTTAAAGTGATTACAGATTACTAACTATGAGATATGATTGTTTGATATGAGATTTGTGTGTTCTTGTTGTTGTATATCTCTCTAATGCCGTAGGGATCCTTTTATAGACCAAGGATAAACCCTAACAGGCTTACAATGCGTAAAAGATAATACATATATTTTCCTACAATATCTCATACATATCTCTTAAACGATACTAACTATTTTATACTAACGGTACCAACTATCTGAGCAGTACTTAACACTTTGTACTGTCAGTACTAACTATTACTAGCGGTATTAAGTATATACCTAACGGTACTAAGTCAGGAATGAATAATTCCCAACACTTGTGTTGTGACAAAGATGACAACTATTGCAATTATACATCAAACGTTGTCTATAAAGAAGTTCTTCATCGTCTATAAATCTTAAGTTGTTTTCTTATATACTTTATTATAGTTTTGTTTAAATAATGGATGTATTTTGTTTTGGCATATTATGTATGTTTACAAACTGGGTATTACCATGGAGCATCATTTGTCTCCAACCTTTTTGTTGTTTTACTTTATTTATATTCATGCTATTTGTTTGGTTGTGTATGCACTTTTAATATTTTATGATGTTACTTTTTTTTTATCGTTTCTTAACTATGTCATTTGGAAGTTAAACTATTATTCTTACGTATCTACAAATACACATGTGATTATCAATTGTTATTTTCGACATATATTTTTTCCGTAAATAAACTTACAGTTAGCCGGCCATCAGGCGGGCCTTGAAGCTAGTATAGATGATATATGTATCCATCTATCGTAATCTTCATTGATAAGTTGAACACAAGGACAATCACCATCTCCATTTAAATTCAGATTAATGGAAGAAAGAAAAAAAAGGAATCGAGAGGACATCGGTTTTTGGTTTGCAGAGAAGGTGAGAGAAATATTAGGTTCTATTATGTATTTAAAGCATGTTTTAGGTAAATATAGAATTATGCGTAGTGTTTGGTATCATGTAATAAAAGTTGGAATGAAAAATGTTATTACGATTGAATGGAAAAATCTTGTTTGTTTACAATTATACAATGTAATGCTTCATTACAATGAATGACTCATTACATCAAAAACTACTATTTTCATTCCATAGGGGCCCCCTTTTTTTTTTTATTACGTCCGTAATGTAATTAAAATTACACAAAGGACCACCATTCACTAACCACATTACATTAGATACACTTCTTATTAACTATTGACATTTTAGTATTATTTTTTTATCGATTGCATTACGCCCTATCATACCAACCAAACATTATTAATAAATGTAACGAATTATTATATTACATCATTTATTTCATTACGTCGCTTATTCTATTCATTTAATATTTTATTACATCCTACCAAACGAATCTATAGTATTTTACTTGGGAATTGACCCTATATTTAATAGCACTAAATTTGATATAATGCAAAATACCCAAAGAGGTCTTTTTGAAAATTATATTTAACATATAAATGATAATTATTTTTCTAGTTTTTGATTCTTCATGCTAGTTCTCGCAGTTTTCGCCAGATTCCGAATTACAAAGAATGATATCATTTGGTCCAATACACATACGCAGTTGTAGTTTAAATGATAAAACGGTATGTTAAAAGATACAACTTTTTCTTAAAGACAAAAAAAAAAGAATGACGTCGTCACGATCTGCTTAGAAGCCACCGTACCAGGACTACTATGCCACATTTTCGTGCCCAAAAAAGATTTTTTGGCTCCAGTTCTCGCCAGATCCCGAATTTATGTTGCACGTCATACTATGTAGGTGTCGACACCCTGAAAATTAACATCTAAAACACTTGAAAGTCATGACTCATTTTTCATTAAAAGCTACTATGGTTGGTTTAAAACACTTAATTAAGAGATAGTGAGGAAGAGTTTTGAGTCGTGATTGTTTTGATACGATGGAGGCTCCATTGCGAGGGTTTAAAAGATGATAAAAACAAAGGTTTTCTTGAAATATATTACTTCCACTTAATAAGGTAGTAAAAACAAAAGCCAACCAAATTTACTTTTTAGACGAGTCATATGTAAATGAAAGGTGAATTTTTAGTTTTCAAGATTTCAATATATAGTAACCTGAAATAAAGAATGATTGATAACAGAATGGTGGTGATGGTTATAGACATACCATGTTTATGCGTTAATGATCTTTTATTAAGAGGTTAGCACATAAATGTTGTTAGGAGCAATTTTTGACTTTCTCCAACGATTTCAATTTTCTACCGCATGCCATGTGTCATCACCAGGAGTTATGTTTAGAAAAAACTATATACACACACAAATATTCTCTAAAAATGACGTAACTTTATGGATTTTATATATGTTTGTTTGTTTTTACAATTATTTTATATAACCGGGGTCAAATTTCTTAATAATATTACGTACTAACCGAGTTCAAATTGCCACATGTAATTTTGATTTTCATTTTTAAATATTTACAGTCATGGTAGCCTCTCACTTTACTTTCAAAATAAACTTCAATGTCTACCGGATTGCATCCAAACTTTAAAGTTTGTAGGTTTCTTTAGTCGTTAATTTTTTTTTATTGTGTGAACAAATCACCAACAAGGTGTTTGTTTAAACTTATATAAGGGTTCGGCTTTTAGTACGTTTGCTTTAAAAATTATGATTAAGATTTATGTAAAATCTTCGTGAGTACTTCTTTAAAAACTTAATATACAAAAAAGTTACAAAATTTTGAAAAAAAGTTCGCATAAATTAATAAAGTTTAAAAGTGTTAACTCAGTTTACTCAACTTATGAAACATGACATTTTAAGGTTACTGATGAACCTATAAAAATATATGTAAATATCACTTAACTTGTAAAAACGCGACATTTATGTTACTTAACTTATTATAAAGTACGCGTCCAAGTTACTCGATTAACACTAAAAATATTGAAGTGTGTGTTTCCACTAACATGAATGAACACTTTTAGACTTTAGTAACTAAGGCGAACTTGTTTTCACTTCTTGGTATATTA
>BQNB010101366.1:3889-24487 GCA_026074375.1 Tanacetum coccineum | reverse complement strand
GACTCGACTTATATTCTGGCTTAATTGATTTTGGAATTTTAGAGCTTATAGCTCATTTGTTTCGGCTTAATAAGCTTAAGGCCCATTGGGTTTTAGTATATATTTTGGGCTTATGAAAAGAGGTATAGACTAAGTTTTGCTATCGGGCTAAGTATTTAAGACCTTAATGGGCCTTAAGGCCCAATAACAAGTAAATGGATTGGTAGACTTGTAAATGGACTAATGGTTTTGGTTTAGACTAAGAGGGAATTTGTTGGACTTGCCGAATGAAAATGAATTATTTTGCTACAGTTGGATAAAACGTGTGGAAAATATTTATTTTGTGTTTTGTTGGAAAATGTTGAGTTCGTGAAGAGTGGTTGGGATTAAGGTTTAAAACCTTGGAAAAAAATCATATAGACGTACGGGTCATGCCGAATTTTCAAAAGAAGTTTATACTTAGAAACTTTGCTTAAAAGGGTAAGTTTTCAAAGATTTTAATATTAAAGAATTATTTTACTTCAAAATTTAATGCAAGACGAAAGATATATTTTCCTCGAAACCTTTCTTAAATATTTAATATTTATAATCGTTGTGTCGATTTGATTTGAAGAAATAAAGGATAATTTTTATGGAAGGTTAAGTGTCGAGATAAAAGCTATTGGACATGGACATATTAAAATAACGAGACGTTGTAATTACCCCGTTAGCCCGATAATAAGACAAAAATAATAATAAAATATTATTATTTTATTTAAATTATTGAATACTTATATATATATATATATATATATATATATTGTACCGATTATTGAAATATGGATTTATTTATTCTCGGCTCTCGAGTTTTGCTCAAAACTTTTTGTCAGATTTCCGCGGAGTATTTGATCGACTGTTTCGTTTTAACGATTGAAGGTGTCTTGAGTGAATTGTATTTATGTCACACTTAGCCCAAGTGTTGAGTCATTTTGCGTAATTACCACACAACCATAATATGAGATAACGATTTTGGTAAAGTTAACGATTTTGGTAAAGTTAACGATTTTGGTAACGGTTTCGTATGAGATAACGGTTTTGGTAAGAGATAGCGGGTTCATTACAAGATAATGGTTTTGAGATAAAAAGTAAAGGTTTGATGATAAGAAAAAGGGGGTTTTGTAACGGTATTGAGAATCTTGGTGTGTGTAAAGACGAACGCTTGTACAATAAGACAACTTTGTACAAACATTAATTAAGTGTCGTAATTGACTAGGTCGTGGCCGGGTACTGCGGTGCGCTTGCGTTGAGATTATTTGTGCTTTGAGATTTGTGCTGTTTGCATTTTGCTATTGAGGTGAGTTCTCGTAGCCCTATTTTTTTATTGTTTTTTCCGTTGGGGGAAAATGATACTCAAATGTTTTTGGAAATTGAAATGTGCGAAATGTGGTTTTGTTTTTGGGATAAGATATGTGCTTATGATTGCTATGTGAATATTATGTGCTGCATGATTGTTTAGATCGGATGGGTATGCCTACCCAGTATTTGTGAGATTATTGGATCGGATGGGTACACCTACCCAGTATTTGTGTGATTATTGGAACGGATGGGTACGCCAACCCAAGTTTGTGTGTGGTCCTACCCTAATTTAGTGCTCCAGCTGGTAGGCCCTTTAGGTGCGTAAGTGACATATGGTATTTGACTAGCGGGATGCTAAGTCATGGTTTGCTTGCATATATTCACTGTCATATAGCACTATTGTCCACTATTTTGAGATATTGGCACAGATTTTGGGTTTAAGGTCAAATGTAAGAGCTCACCAACATTATTGTTGACGTTTTTGAGTATCATTTTTAGG
Organism: Tanacetum coccineum; assembly: GCA_026074375.1. NCBI lineage: Eukaryota > Viridiplantae > Streptophyta > Magnoliopsida > Asterales > Asteraceae > Tanacetum > Tanacetum coccineum. The sequence continues at coordinate 22,674 of BQNB010101366.1, read as the reverse complement.
TGTTTCAATCAAAGGTATGTGAATGGTATTGGAAGAGCAAAGATGTAACCCAAGGGGACTGGGTCAAGATGGGTTTTGATTGTTTGATTTTGTCAAATCTTAACTTGTAAAATTTATGTAAACCCAAGTTTCATTCTTGTAAATTGTAAAGTGTATGATCTTGTATCTTGTGCGATGAACGGTATTGTCGCATCCCGTGTTTCTGCCACTGATGGGGTGTGACAATAATATATCGAAACATAGCATAAAAAGGTAATTTTTACCCAAATTTAATTTTTTTATGACACATACCGACAAAAACCGAGTATTAATAGCATCTCATGGATAGGAATGTGTATGAATAGCACAAAAACCCTCAAAATCCCACCCTAAAAATGTGAGGTTCGCTTTTAGATCTTTAGGAATTAGGGTATCCATTATTGATACCTAAGATAGTTTATACCTTTTGCTTGTTCGAGTTAAGGTTCGAATGCAGACATATGTGTCTATTCCATCGTTACGAATGTGTATGTATGATCTAGGTCGCCTTTTCTGGAACATTGGTATCGGTATTAAATTATATGAATGTACCAGTAGTATATTAAATTCTAGAACTTATTTTTGTGATGCATCCTGAGACCGCATAGTGAGTATTAGGATTTGCTAGATAAGAGACATCAGGATTAACCCATGTTTTAAACCTGTAATTGTTATTATGGTCACACCGATCATGTAACTATCCCACACCCTTGCCATGCACTCATATTTAGTGAAGGATACCCCTAGTACAACCTTGTTTCTCCTAAACCGAGTATTAATAGCGTCTCATGGATAGGAATATATATTACTAGCACAAAAACCCTCAAATATCATACCCAAAATGTGAGGTTCTCCCTTAGATATTATACCTTTAGCTTGTTCGAGTTAAGGAGTGAGCAATCGTATGTGTCTATTATGTCGTTACAGATGTGTATGCGTGGTTTTGTCACCTTTTCTGGAACATTGGTATTGGTTACTTTAGGATTATGAGAGTGTACCGGTAGTATATTAAATTCTAGAACTTGTTATTGTGATGCATTCCGAGACCGCATAGTAAGTATTAGGATTTGCTTGATAAGAGGCATTAACATTAACCATTGTTTTAAACTTGTAATTGTTATGATGGTCACACTGATCATATAACTATCCCACACCCTTGCCATGCACTCATTTTTAGTGCAGGATACCCCTAGTACAACCCTCTGAGCCTATCCTTTTTCATGGTTCTTGTAATTTTTTGGTTAAGCCAGACTATTAATGAAGAGCATTGTCACCTTTAAACCAATCGTTACACCCAAATCACCTTAGCCTACCTTGTATGTACTCACTTTTAGTACATTATTGTTTTAACCCAAGTTAATTATTGAGTACACGGTTGCTAAGTCTTTATCCTTGTAAATGCAGTTTTGGGACGATTGGGATTCATGGTAATATTCATTTCGTGGAAGAATGGGGAAGAAAAGTTAAACCAATACCCCCATATGTTTATCAAATGATCTTCATGTTATATTGATGCACCTCAATTCGGGTCATTAGTTATGAGTTCTAAAACTCAAGTGTAGGGGTACATCTATAAGCCCCAAGTGATGTATTATGTTATTTAAAAAAAAGAAAAGAAAAAGAAAAGAGATTGATGTAGAGTTGTATAGAGTTTGTATATCTTTGTCTGAGTATTTGGCTTAGCAACCAAACCAGCGTGTATTCATATAAATAATTAGCTAACCCTTTCACTCCAAATTCACCTAAAAGTCACTCCCTAAATGTATCCCATCCATTTCTGTTTCCATTTATGTTATCTCACACCTACACCCCACAACCCTTTAAAAGACCTCTTTGATAGTAATGAACAATACTTGCGCCTAGTGGTGTAGGTTTGATCCTTTACCAAGCCTATGGTAATTTATATGCTATGACAGGTAATGAGTGTTAATTTTTCGTTTCCCATAGTTGTTATAATTTATCATTATACACCCGACTGAAAGAGAGAATCCCAAACACTAATGTGAGGATGCTAGATATACTTTCCGTGCTTTTAATTACAAGGTCTAGAAGGTCGTGTTATAAAATACTTTTAAATAGTAGGTAAAATGACCTCTCATATTGTTATTGTCTAGGTAGAAAAGCCCATTTACTTGAGGACAAGCAAATCCTAAGTGTAGGGGTATTTGATGAGGTGTCATTTTATATACTTTTTTTGGGGTCGTCTTAACTCCTAAATCGTGTGTTTATGCCCAAAATAGGTACTTAATCGTTTCTTTTCAGGTATTTTTCATTTGCAAGGCATTTGGAAGAATTACACGTGACTTGGGCTCATTTGGAGAAGAAACGGACAAGACTACGGACTTACACCAACATTTCTCAATGTTATGTTCTCAGCAACTAGAGACGGCGTCACAGTTTCTACGTGACGCCGTCATAACGCATCCCACGAAGACGTCACATATTCCACGACGGCGTCAGAGATCACGACGTAACCCATTATCTAGAATATTCTCTTTCATGCCGGCGTCACGACTAAAAACGCAACGCCGTCACAACGTTTTTCTATATATACAAACCCGAATTTAAGGTTTTGAGTGTGTAACTTTAGAATAAAAAGAGGGTACGAACCCTAGTTCGTTTAGCAGCTGTTAGGGATGATTTTAGGGCCTAAAAACCTAATTGTACTTCCTTCAACTCCTGTTTGATCAGTAAGGTTTATTTAATCATTCAGGTATTGTCTATGTGTTGTTTTGATTCATCTTGTTCTTGCTTTATCTTTACATGCTTAGATATACCTCCTATTGTGTTTTTATTTATGTATTGATGAAACTAGAATGACTTCTTAGTGGTGTTGCTTCCTTGTGATGGATGTGCTGGTTAGGTCTTTGAAAAACCCTGCTTTATTTGTATTGCTGTTGATATGTCTAGGAAAACATGATTGTGTAGAAAGGATACCATCGGGTAACAGTCTTCATACTACCTTTCCCCCAAATATGGTTGATTCACTCTTAATATATTTCACATGCACTTAGTATACCCTTAGGGGCCTTGTAATAGTCTTTATACTACCTTACTTGTTAGTTTGCTTAACGGATACTAAGATAGACGGCGGTTCGGGTTCGTGTAATTTCATTCATGACTTACGAAATATTACATTTGATTATCACAAAGTGTGACAAGGAAAACAACACTAGGAGAGAAGCAACTAGGGTAGTAATACATGATTAAATAAACATAGTATTTTATTATATTGTTATTACCAGTAGTGTAGTTTATATTTAGTTTAATAGTTAAAACCAACCAACCTCTCCAATATATGATTTTACTTGCTTTTATAAAATATAAAAACACAAAAATAATCTTCTCTCAACCCTTAGAATTCTGTTAGACCGTGATCAATCCTTTCCAACCTATTCCCCGAGTAAAGGATAACAACCCCCTAAGTCTTGCCTATACTACTTACTACAAACGGTTAGTTGCTCTGCCTTGAGAGTTGTAACATTTTCGTGTAGAAGTCTAATACGACGATCCGTATCTAATCCTTTGACACGTTGTACTTGCTTCCAAAGTGCACATGCTCAATGATAACACAACATATATGCACATATACATATTCATATCTTAAAACTTCCAATATAAACACGAAATGATGCACAATCAAAGCGATATTTATTCATATAAAGATAAAATCAAAAACGACAGAAAGAGCCAAAGGCCTCGAAGTGCCAAAAAATATGTAATATCCAAAAGAAATCATCGATAGCAACGTGTCGAGTTAAAAGATAGGATAAAATTATGCTGGGCCTCGCTTGGGTTTGACTTTGCTTTCACAAAAGTCACCCGACTCCGCGGGGTTCTCGGGTACTTTGAGCATCCGACAAAGAGTCTGGAGTCAGCTCTTCATAGTATTATATAACCACCTGCCTCCCTTTGGTTCCTCAGAGGGCTCCTTGTACAATTGCTCCTCTTCTGGATCTTATGATTTCGAGTAACCTTAGTGCGAGATAAACTCAAAGAAAGAAGAAAATTGAAAGTATATGAACTTTAATACCACAATAGTTTCCTATTTATAAACTTTTGAAGGACTAATAGGTTATAGTCTAGGTAAAAAACCACCTACTTCTTATAACCATTGACTTTGATACCAATCTGTCAAACCCCGCCAAGGCGGAAACACGAGGCGTAACGTCATGGGTATCATTACAACACAATGGTTTCAACAATAGAGAGACCTACAATGCATTAAACAAAACAAAAATGGACACAAAGTGTCAGGACAATACCTAACATAAGAAAAAGAGGTCTTGTATTGAGGTAAAAGAGTTACGCCAATAGAAAGACATACACAAAATGTGTGAAAACCTAAACAGCCAGTCAGCATTCAAAGTATCAATTCAAAACAAAGTACGAAATGAAAACTAGGAGATAAACTCTGCATGCAAGCCTACGGTCTCACTAGCCAAGCTTCCTAACTTTACTTTCCTTAAGATGATCACCTGAAAATAATGCTTAAAACATCAACAAATATGTTGGTGAGAGTCCTAGGTTTTAGAAACACAACTAAAACTCGCTTTCACTGTGATTTACAAAACAAGGATGTACAATAATGAACTATCATGACCCTATGCAAGCATGCACATATATATCCCAAGTGCTAAGAAGACCATCAACCTTTAACAAACTCAAGTGATATCCCATATCGCAACTAAAAATCAAGAATCTCTTACAATTATTCATATGCGCACACAGGGGACCATAATCCAAACATAATCCAAAACATCCAAATACTAGAATCAAACAACAAGCATGCAAGACATCAAACAAAATTTCCACACGGGATACTTCTAAGTCTGCTATCAATCACCAAAAACACTCTTTTATCACTTCACCTAAAAAAGATACTCGAAAATGTCAACAATAATGTTGGTGAGCTCGTACGTTTGACCTTAAACCCAAAAGTTGTGCCAATATTTCAATAGTGGACAATAGTGCTATAAGATAGTGAATATATGCAAATAACCTAAGCATCACCGCTAATCAATAACCATATGTCAATTATGCACCTAAAAGTCCTACCAGCTGGAGCACTAAAATTAGGGCTGGACCACACACAAACCTGGGTAGGCATACCCATCCGCTATAAAAATCACATAAATACTGGGTGGGTGTACCCATCCGATACAATAATGTCACAAATATTGGGTAGGCGTACCCATCCGATCCAAACAATCATGCATCACATAATATTCACATAGCAACCAGTAAAAAGTGGGCCTACGAGAACTCACCTCAAGCAAGTCTTTAGCAACCAAATTTCAATCACACAAGCAAATGCAACGACGCCCGCACACGACCTAGTCCAGTTAATGTCCCAATTTAATCATCCAATTCTAAAACAATCTTCACGTTTGATTCATAGAGTTTAGACGCATTGTACAATTACCCAAAACAATTTAGTGGTGTGATGGTTGACGACTTAACTCCACAATCATATCAATCTCATTCCTCGATAATATATACTTATACTATTTAGCGTAAATAGATAAGTAATATAATAAATATTTATAATTATTAATTATAAATATATCTCGACAAGTCCATTCGGTAACCTTAGACACTTCAAAATAATCATTATACGGTTGAAAATGAAATGTTTACTGATCCGTCCAAAACCACACCTTAAAATATATATAGTATATAATAAAATATAAAATATATATAGTAAGAATAGTCTAGAAACAAGGTCAATAAAACCGAGAAGTAGTATAGAATGTTCCCGGGTCGTTTATCTCCAACGAGGCTGTGCTGGAGAATCCATACAGTCAAGAATTGATAAAGGATTTTTGAACTTTTGAATTACACTATGAATTTAATAGCACAATTAAACTAAAGAAACAATCAAAGAATTAAAAACGTGTAACTAATTACGAAAAATGTGAATTAAAAACGCGAGCTAAAACTAAAATTTAAAATCTAAAGCACTAATTTTAACAAATTTTAAAAAGAAAATTTTAGGAAAAAGAATTAGAATTTTTTTAACTATTTTTGAATTTTTTATGAATTTTTAAAGAAAAATGAATTAACAAAAATAAACTTTTTCTAAAAATTAACACTAAAATTTTACTTTTATTTTTCAAAAATACTAGATTTAAAAAGAAAATTTTCACAAAAAAAATTAAAAATTTTCAACTATTTTTCTATTTTCTATGATTTATTTAAGAAAAAGAAATTATCTAAAACCTATTTTAATTTCTAGAAAATACAAATTTAATTGGAAAAATAAAGAAAAATGTTTTTTAACTACTTAAAAGGTGCAGAAATTTAATGGAACAAAAAGCCCTAATTTTTATAAACTAATTGAGACCTAATTTTATCAATTAAATCTCAAAACCTAATTTTATTAAAACTATTATTAAAAATATTAAACCTATTTTATTATACCTAAAAAGACAAGGTAGAAAGTGAAAATAAAGAAACTAAAAGGTAGGCGGGATAACTATTGGGAATTTACACTTTAGTGTAAACGGGTACCCTTGGACTATTGCAAAAATACAAATCAAACCCTACGATCTAGCTTATTTTTGGCTTATTGAAAAAGTGAATTTCAGCTAAAACTTAAAACTACAAATTTGTTAAAGAGCTTAATCTCTACAACTTTAACAAAGGCACTTGCTACTTTTAACAACTCAATAAGCTAAAAACTTAAGCTTTTAATCTGCTTTACAGAAACTAGGGGTTTAATAGCTTTTTAAGACTTTAGCTTATAACTAGCTTATTAATACATGAAAGTTAAAACTAAAAGAAGCTTAATGCACCCTAAGATGTGTACTAGGTATGTCTAGAAAGAAATAAGCTAAATGTTTACAAGATTAACAAGAAAAATGATCTTAAAAAATGCAAGTTTCAGCTTAAAACTGTTTTAAGCTTTTTTCTAATAAGCTAAAAAAACTTATTTCTAATCCTTAAAAGCTGAAATTTTGAATATAAGCTATGCTAATGATATAGATCTACCCTAGATAAAAGGCTTTTAACTATTACAACTAGAAATTGAAGTTCTAAAAGAAATAAGCTAAAATCCTAAACTGCTGCCATACCACTTTTTGTAAGAAAATTAAGCTAATCTAAAAGCTTTAAAATGAAACCTAAGTGATGAAATGTAATAAGCTAATGGAAAACTATTGAGATGCTAAAAACTAAATCCTAACTCCTAACTTTGAAAGCTAAAAGATTTGCTTAAAAGATCACAAGCAACAGCAGTATAAACTGCTGTTTGCTGATGCAATTGGCAAAGAACTAAAGTGCAGGGTAAACTCTTAATATAAACTCATAAACTCACTCATTTCATGTATGAAAATCTACATTAACTAAGTTTAAACACTCTTAAGCTGAAAATCACTTAACCTTCAAATTTTATTTAAAACTAAAACTGTCCTGGTGCAAATTCAAGCTTATTAAGCTAAAAGCTTTGAAATATTACAAACTAACTCTTGAGACTTATCTAACTCTTGGTAATATGACTAAACACAACTAAGTGAAGTGCTATGACAGTCTATGGTTGACTTAACAAGTCAAATCCACCTAAAACCAAACACTCCTTTACTTAAGCTGTCAAAACTAAAGTGACATTAAAATCTATTTTAACACTAAATCAGCTGAAACCTTATATCTACTCAATCTAAATCTAACCTAATAAAGCTATTTAGGCACTCTAAAGTAATCTAGCTTATTAAGAAGAATAAGTAGTTTTCTCAGCTAGATACTTACACTGCTTTGACGAATTAAGTAAAAAATGAAAAACTAATGGATTTTAACTACCACCTTGCTTAAACATTTGCATCTCTTATATTAACTAAGCTAATTTGGAAAGAATAAGCACATAGATAATTAAAGAAATAAGCTAAATGAATAAGCTGACATGATTTTAAGAATATGAAACCTGAGATTATTGTAGTCTCAGAACCAAGCCACTCTTGTTGAGTGAGTGGCTTAAACACATACACCTAAGTGGCACCTTGCCTCTATACCCTGAGCTTAAAAGCTCAATAAGCTAATATTAGCTTATTCTTCCAAATAGCTTCCAAACTTGATTTAACTGAACTCAAGTGATCATGTTTTGATTTAAATTGAACAAAACTAGTAAGTAAATGACTTTCAACAAGTCTTTTAAACTGGAAATTTTGTGTTTTGAACAAGTAATAAAACTCAAAAGAGCTTATGAGAGCTTATTGAGGTAAAAGTTCCTTAAAAATTGAAATCAAAGAACAAAGAAACTTGAGAACTGAATTTTATTACTCAAAATGGTAAAGTACAAGCTAAAGGATACAAAGTACAAGTATTTAGAGCTGAATTTAAAAAAAACTCAAAAGAAAGTGCTTAAAAATAAAGAAAATTACAAACTAAAAATCAAACTTGCTAACTAACTTATCTGTCTTCTTCTTCTTTTATAAGCTGGGAAGTCTTTCTTAGCTTGTGTTTGTTGTGTTTGTGTTGTGAGAGCAAAACCAAACATCATCCTAGCCCTCGAAAATTCTTGGAGACCAAACAAATCATCACAGCCCTTGATGTGTGTTGTGGTGCCATGGATTGCCAACGTGGATGTATCATGTGATGAGGGGGTTAGTGGAGGTGAGGTGATGATCCTCTGTGTAATTTGTGTTGCAGGGTAAAGAGGATAAAGATGACCCGTGAATAGAAAAGGGGCGGGAAAAGGTTTTTGGTTTAGCAGGGGTAGTTTGAGAGTTTGACATGTTTGTCCTTGAAGGTGTATTAATTCATTGCAAAGCTTGGTCCTGTGGTAAACTACAACTTTGAGAAGCTGTCTGTTTTGCCCCCTCAGGTTTATACAAGTTAGTTACATGGTGGTCCTTGTGTTATATAACTTTAGGGGTTTGGCAGAATCAGCCCCTAAAGTTATATTTCATTTAAATTGCAAATTCAGCCCTTGTAGTTCTTACAACTTTTTGATTTGGCAATTTTGGTCCCTCAAGTTGTATTTTTCTGATTCAGCTTCTCGAGGTTGACTTTTTGACTTTGACTTTTGACTTTTCAGCTCTTTCCAAATCCGTGCTCGATTTTGTCTAATTTGGCTTTGTTTTTCGTCCTTTTGTCGATATCCGATACCTTGCTCAGTACACCAAACAAAACAAACATATATTTGGCAATTTCTGTCTGTTTTTTGTCATTTAAGCTCGTTTTATTTGGTATAAAATATGTGTAATTAAGCACATATTATTTACTCATAATAAACTCATTAGAGAAGTTTCGAGAAAAATTATATTTTTCATCTTTTAGTGAATTTATTAAATAAATAAAATAATTAAATAATATCTTTTTATTTAAAAATCAAAAATCATGTTTTTAAGAAAATTTCTAAGTATAAACTTTTTACGAAATTTCGACATGACCCGTACGTTTAACATTTTCCAAGGTTTCAAACCTTATTTTCATTAATTTTCACAAATTCGACACTTTTCGACAAAATTCCAAAATATCAATCTTTAACACTTACCAACATTTTTTCTCCAAAATATCATTCAATATCACTTCGTAAATACATTTCCACTTTCAAAAGTTCATCAAAATTTTTATAACTACTACATATCGCTTATTAGGCCTTAAGGCCCAACAAGGGTACATTAGGACATATATAACTTCAAAATACTATTTAAGTCCAAAACCAAGGTTCATTTATATATATAAGTATATACTTTATATGTGGAAATAATTCGGACCACAATAAGCCCTCCCATTAAGCCGCGACTCAAATAGACTTATTGGGCCGTGAGTCCATAAACTCCAAAATACGTATATTAAGCTTGAAAATAAGCTAATAAGCTACGTATCGCATTTGGTTACTACCATAAGCCTCAAAAATAGTCCACAATATACGCCAAAACACAAAAATAATCAAAATCACTTTCCTAGTGATTTTGGGAAGTGGTTCGTGGCATATAAGCCCAAAATAAGCCAAGAAATAGCTTAAAAATAAGCTCGAATAAGCTATACAAGCTACTATCAAAAATAAGCATTCTAGCATCATATATTATTCAACCATCACGACCACACAGCAAAATACAAAACACTCTTTTTTCCTTTTTATCTCACATGAACAAAATACACACCTGTTTTTCTTTCGGTTTCGCTTCCAAAAATCATTTTCACAACGATCCTACTTGTAAAAGCTAACATCTATGCATCAAAATAAACCTTAAAGGACAAACGAAATTTAAATTTGAATAACCTTACTGAAAATCTTCCAAAAGATGGTAGATTTCGACACGGACGGACAACCAAAACGTTGTTTAAATGATAACCAAACACTAGAATCAACCCCAAATATTTATGTCTTCATGTTTTCTTAATCAAACTTCAAAAATTTATGTGTTTGTGTTGTTGTAGGTGCGAACGAACCTAAGCACACACCAAGGTGTGTGTGTGTGTGTGTTTTTTTTTAAATAAAAAATGTGATTATGAAAAAAATGTGGAGGATAAGGTATCTTAATGTACCAACTTAGAGACAATTGCTAGAATAGAAAGTAAGGATCTTGCTCCTTTGACCTTTGATCAGGATTATGAATCCTAATGGGTGTCGGGTCTTTTTTTTCGTGTCGGGATCACTTAAATACTCGTAAAACTCAACCGTAAAATTTACCCCAAAGTTTATTAGCATTTTTATTCACTTTAAAAATACTTTTCCATTAAACTAGTGATTCACACGGACATATTTCACTTTACACCCTTCAAAACTTCTTTTTGGAATTAACTGAGTGTCTGGACTGTTTTGGCTTCTCAAAATTTCACGGGTCAAAAACACAGAATACACATAACACAATAATACCTTCCAAAAGGGATTATTAAACGCAATAAACCACAATTCATCACATATATCATAAAATATCCCACCGTCAACACGGTACAGAATCTGAATAAATTGACAACAATCAAATAGTCAAAGGACTATTAATGAAATATTCAGAACACAAAAAGGGAAAAGGTTACATTCTACCCCCTTAAAAGAATTTCGTCCCCGAAATTCAACTACTAACATCACTAAACAAATGCGGGTACTTCAATTTCATCTGATCTTCACGTTCCCACGTGAATTCAGGGCCACGTTTTGAATTTCACCGAACCTTGACGATGGCAATCCTACTACGCTTCAACTTCTTAAACTCTCTTTCCAAAATTTCCACAGGCTCTTCCATAAAATTCAACTTAGCATCAACTCGAATCTCATCCAAAGGCACTTGCAGTGTTGGATCAGCCAAACACTTCTTAAGGTTCGACATGTGGAACGTGTCATGAACACCATTCAATTCCTCAGGCAAATCTAATCGATAGGCCACGGGGCCTATTTTCTCTATAATATCAAATGAGTACAAACAATAGGTGCTAACTTCCCTTATTTCCTCAAAGCGTGCCACACCTTTCAAGAGACACTTTGAGCAAGACATAGTCACCTACACTAAACTCTAGAGGCTTCCTCCTCTTATCAGCATAACTTTTCTGATGATCACGCGCAGCCTTAAGTCTATCCTTAATCTGCGAGATCTTCTCAGTAGTCTCTTGCACTAAATCAGGTCCTATCAACTGACCTTCTCCAATCCCAGCCCACATAATTAGCGAACGATACTTTCTACCATACAATGCCTCAAACGGAGCACATCTCACACTAGAATGGTAACTATTGTTATATGAAAACTCAACCAATGGAAGATGAACATCCCAATTTCCTCCAAAGTCCAGGACGCACGCTCTAAGCATATCTTCCAAAGTCTAAATAGTACACTCACTCTGACCATCGGTCTAAGGGTGATAAGTCGTACGTATATCTAAACGAGTCCCTAATGCCTCTTGCATTAACTGCCAAAACCTCTATGTGAAACGACTATTATGATCCGATATAATCGAGATCGGCACACTATGTCTAGCAACTATCCCATTCAAATACAATCTAGCCAATCTTTCCATCTTATAATCCTCACGCATAGGTATAAAAGGAGCAGACTTGGTCAATCGGTCCATAATGACCCAGATTGTGTCATGCCCACTACTAGTCCTAGGCAACTTAGTCACAAAATACATAGCTATCCCTTCCCATTTCTATACGGGAATCTCAGGTTGCTGGAGCAAGCCAGATGGCCTTTGATGCTCAGCCTTAACCTTCAGACAAGTGAAACACTTACTAACATACTCAACTATATCCTTTTTCATTCCAGGCCACCAATACCTATCTCTCAAATCATAATACTCTTCTCAGCTCCTAGGTGTAAGGAGACTTCGACATTGGGCTTCCATCAATTTTTGGGTTCTCACCTCACCCTTTAAAGGTATCCATATTCGATATAGGTAGTACAAAGTTCCATCACTTCTCTGTTCTATCATCTCATCTAAACCTTTCTTTAATCCTGGAAACTCATCCATAGCCTCCTTCTGAGCCGCCAGTATCCTATCTTTGGTACTCGAATGAAGGATCATATTCATAGCTCTAACTCTCTTTGGCTTTACTCTTTCCTTCCTACTTAGGGCATCAGCCACCACATTCACCTTACTAGGATGGTAGCGAATTTCACATTCGTAATCACTAAACAACTCCTTTAAAATCCAGCGCGCCTGTCTCATACTCACTTTCTGACTAAAGATATGCTGAGTCTCTTATGGTTTGTATAGAGGACACTCTTTGTCCCATACAAAATAAATGTTCTCCTGTTCTAAGTGCAAACACAACTGCACCCAACTCTAAATCAAGGGTAAGATAATTCTTCTCATGAATTTTTAAATGCCTAGATGCATAGGCTATCACTTTACATCTTTGCATTAACACACAGCCTAGTCCTATCTCGGACGCATCACAATATACCACAATGTCTTCCGGTTCATGGGGGAGAGCTAGAACAGGCACATTACATAACTTATCCTTCAAGGTCTGAAATGCCAATTCCTATTCCTCGCCCCAATCAAAAGTCTTACTTTTCTGAGTCAAGATAGTAAGAGACTTAACTATCTTAGAAAAGTTCTCAATGAACCTACGGTAATACCTAGCCAATCCTAAGAACGAACGAACGAACCTCAGTCAGAGTTCTAGGGGCTTTCCAATTCTTAACAGCTTCAATCTTACTAGGGTCCACATGAATTCCATTACCATTTATCACATGCCCAAGAAACTACACTTTTCTTAGCTAGAATTTACACTTAGAAAACTTAGCATACAACTTCTCCTTTTTAAGCAGTTCTAAGACTAACCTTAATTGTTCTACATGCTCCTCTTGAGTCTTAGAGTAGATTAAGATATCGTCTATAAACACTATCAAAAACTTACCAAGATACGGCCTACAAACTCTATTCATCAATTCCATAAATATTGCTGGTGCATTAGTCAGACCAAAGGGCATTATAGTGAACTCGAAATGTCCATAACGAGTTATACGCACAGTCTTTGGTTATGTATCCTCATGCCACAAATAGCAGTGATTGTATCCAGACCTAAGATCTATCTTCGAGAAAAATTGCGACCCTTGCAGTTGATCAAATAGATCATCAATTCTAGGAAGTGGATAACGATTCTTAATAGTCAACTTGTTCAATTCTCTATAATCAATGCACATCCTAAAATAACCATCCTTTTTTTATACCGAACAATCCTTTCTGCGCTCCTCAAAAGGCGACGAACTTGGTCAAATAAAACCTTTGTCTTGGAGTTCCTTGAGTTGTCCTGCCAACTCCTCCAATTCAGAAGGTGACAAACGATAAGGAGACTTTTCTATTGGTGTTGCTCCAGGGATTAACTCAATCCGAAACTCAATTTCCCGAATAGGCGGTAATCCAGATAGATCATCCGGGAATACCTCAGGAAAATCGCTAACCACAATAATCTCTTCTTGTTTCTTATCACTAGCCTTAGTACTCATCAACAATCTCGCTTTCTCTTTCAGTCTCTATCCCACTACTCTAAGCACCTTGCCATCCAATAGTGGTATCCTCACTACCTTTTCATGGCAAATTATCTTAGCCTTATAGTTAGACAACCAGTCCATACATATAATCATATCAAAACTCCTATGTCCAAAAGGTATCAAATCGATGTCAAAGACATGACCCTCGATTTCTAGTTTACAACCCTTAATAACTTTATCAATCTCTACTAGCTACCCGCTAGCTATCTTCAATTCATATTCCAGAACCTATGTCGTTGGGCTCTAAGCCTAACAGGGCATAAAAGTACGTGGTATCAATAACTATAATCGGCACAAAGTCAAATATGGTCGTGTTAAAGTAATTGTTTGAAAGTAACGTACCCGTTCATAATGTTCAGATCCTGGCGGCTTCTTGCTCCCAACCCATGAATGGCCCTACCCTAGCCTGGTTTCCCTTGGTTTCTACGACCTGGCCCTCGTTATTAGCAGCAACTTGATTTGGAAGATTTTCTTCTGGGCCTCGTGCCCTATTTAATCTAGGACAAGCTGGCCTAACATGGTCGGTACTACCATACTCATAACATGCTTTAACAGTTGGGTTTCTAGCATTAACAGGATTTACATTCCTCGGCATACCTCTATAATCCCTCGCCAAATGACCCGGCGGTTACAGTTGAAGCATGTGTGACAAGGCCCTTCGGGTGCATGGTATCAGTTGCAGGTGGTACACTTGGGCCAAGTACCCGTATTCTCTCTTGCTACAAGGTTTACAGTAGTAGCAAAAGCATTCACAGTCCTAATCCTCTTATTATTATCCCTTCCACTCCTATCCTTTCTAGGTTCCCCACATTTCCTCTTTTCTCAACTTTCTTAATTGATCCGTTTCTCACAGCCTCATCTGTCAGTGCACCAGAAATCTGCATCGCCTTCTGTATAGTCTTTGGTATCCATTGCAGCCACCATACCCAAGGATTTATTGAGGCAAGGGCATACACATACCTTTCAATCATCCTACTCTCAGGAGTTACCAAATGTGGAACTAACCTAGCCAACTCATGAAACCTATTAGTATACGCGCTTGGCCAGCCCCCGAAGGACATTGGATTCCACAAATCGAATCTAACTTTTTGTTCTCATGACTAGGACAAATACTTCTTATATCTTCTTAAACTTAAAGTCTATTCATGACATACTAACAGCAACTTCCTGACTTAGTGTGCGGATTTGAGAGTTCCACCACGTTAAAGCCTTACCCACAAATGAACCAGCAGTGTATTTTACTTTTTGGTCAATCCTACAACCACTCATATCATGCACATACTCCATTTTCTCAATCCAATGAGTAAGAACTACAGCACTTCGCTTACCATCATATTCCTTAGGGTTACAAGCTAAGAACTCCTTATATGAACAACCTACCCGGTTGCCATTCGCTATCTCATTCCCAACATTCTCCTGAATGTTTTCATTAACCACATTACCATTTTGATTTCCAACATTTCCTCGGTTACTAACCTGAGCTAGCCATTGTGCGGGTAAAGGTTCTGCAATTGTGTGGCAACGTATGTCTGATAAGTCTGGGTGCACCTATTGGCTCCCTCTACATTCCCATTGACTTCCTCTACATCCCCATTGACTTCATCTACACCCCATTAGCTCCCATACCTTGGTCATTTCCTTGATCATTCAAATCCTCAACACGCTCATCATTACCTTCCCTAGGTCTTCAACCCCTTCCACCTCTACCAACTCATTCACCCGTTCCCCCTCCTAGTAATTCGGTAGCATGTCGGCCAGCACTTCGGGTCATCACCCTTGGCGGCATTATCCATACGAGGGAGAACATGGGCAACGTTAGGTAAGTGAAGACTCGCACATATATATATAGAGAATATCTTACTATATATAACTAGATATACACGTAACTCCGCCCTACGGTGTCAACATCGATTTGCATGAACAACATTATCAAGTATGAGTGAGTTGTGATACGCTTATAACTAGATGAGGCACCGTATTATATTCGCATCCTTTCCCATTCATATCCAATATAGAGTCCACCCATTTCAATGACTGACATAACTAAGGCACCAAACCAAGAAACACAAAGGCACACATAGAAAACTAACCCCATTATTTCATAGTCCTTCTTGAATTAAGCATAGTTGATCAGGCTATGCGTAATTTAGGAAAAATGCCATGAACTGCTCGGGCTAGTCGACTTCCGCCATGTTCGATGTTTTACTAAAAACTGACTTCACTTTTTGGTTATAGTTGCGGTTTTATTTTATTTTATAAAAACCGACATTCTTTATAACCTTGGCTCTTGATACCAATCTGTCATACCCCGTCAGTGGCAGAAACACTGGATGTGACGATACAGTTCATCGTACAAGATACAAGATCATACACTTTACAATTTACCGTTATTAAACTTGAGTTTACAGAAATTTTACAAGTTAAAAACCTGACAAAATACAATATTCATAACCATCTCGACCCAGTCCCCTTGGGTTACATCTTTGCTCTTCCAAAAACATTCACATACCTTTTGATTTGACACACCTGAAAATGATACTCGAAAACGTCAACAATAATGTTGGTGAGCTTGTAGGTTTGACCTTAAACCCAAAAGTTGTGCCAATATATCAACAGTGGACAATAGTGCTATATGACAGTGAATATATGCAAACATCCTTAGCATCACCGCTAATAAATAACCATATGTCACTTACGCACCTAAAGGGCCTACCAGCTAGAGCACTAAGATTAGGGCAGGACCCACACAAACTTGGGTAGGCGTACCCATCCGCTCCAAAAATCATACAAATACTGGGTAGGCGTACCCATCCGATCCAATAATCTCACAAACACTGGGTAGGCGTACCCATCCGATCCAAACAATCATGCATCACATAGTATTCACATAGCGGTCATAAGTACATAACTTGTCCAAAAAACAAAACCACATTTTTGCATAGATCAATTCAAAACACATTTGAGTATCATTTTTCCCCAACGGAAAAACTAGTAAAAAAGTAAGGCTACGAGAACTCACCTCAATCAGCAATCAAAGCAACCGCACAATCTCAAATAAAGCATGACACAATAAATCTCTACGCAAGCGCACAATGTACCCGGCAATGACCTAATATATATACTTACTATATCAATACTCGTACAAAATTATTTTATTGTACAAGTGTTCACCTTAACTCACACAAAATCCTCATTTTCATCCCAAAATCTCATTTCCATCCTAAAATCCCATTTCTAATTCATATCATTCCAACTCGTTACCTCAAACCTTTAATTTCATACAAAAACCATCGTCTTATTACCAAGACTTTATCTCATTATTATCACTTTATCTCATATTATGGTTGTGTGGTAATTACGCGAAAACGACTCAAAAACACTCGGACAAAGTGTGACATCAACACAATACAGCTCAAACACCTCAAACCGTTGAACGATACAACCGACCAAAATACTCAGCGAAAAACTAACGAAAAGGAATGAGCAAGAGCTCAAAAGCCAAAGA
The DNA here is from genome assembly GCA_026074375.1 of Tanacetum coccineum. NCBI lineage: Eukaryota > Viridiplantae > Streptophyta > Magnoliopsida > Asterales > Asteraceae > Tanacetum > Tanacetum coccineum. The sequence continues at coordinate 5,217 of BQNB010101366.1, read as the reverse complement.
TAAATAATTCACATTTTCGTAGTCGATACGATATATATATATACATGAATACTTGATATTTTAAATAAAATAATAATATTTTTTTATTATTTCTGTCTTATTATCAGGCTAACGGGGTAGTTACAACATCTCGTCATTCAATATGTCCATATGCTTTTACCTCAACACTTAATCTTCCTTAAGATTCACCTTTCCATTTCATCAATTAAAATTGACACAATGGTTATAAATAGTAAATATTTAAGAAAAGTTTTGAGAAATTACATCTTTCGTATTGTATTAAATTTTCAAGTTAAATAACTATTTATTGTTAAAACATTGAAAATTTTATCTCTTTTAGCAAAACTCTACGTATATAATTCTTTCGAAAATTTGGCATGACCCATACGTCTTTATGACTTTTTCTAAGGTATTAAACCTTAATCCAAAACAATTTTCACAAATCCGACGTGTTTTGACAAACACAATATCAATACCATTGACATGATTTATTAAACCATGGCAAAATAACCTCTTTACAATCGGCAAGTCCAACAAAAATCATCCTCTTAGTCCAACACAACTTTCTTTGGTTCATTTACAAATCCACAAACTTATTTATTTGTTATTGGGTCATATGGTCCATTATGGTCTAAAATACTTAGCCTGATAGCGAAATTTATTCCATACTTCTCTTCATAAATCCCAAAATACAAATCAAACCCAATGAGCCTTAAGCCCATTAAGCCGAATCAATAGGCTATAAGCTTGTATTATTATCTATATATATATATAAGCCGATAACCCAACAATAAGCCATAACCTTCAAAATAAGCCGAATATATATATATATATATATATATATATATATATATATATATATATATATATATATATATATATATATAAGCCGGTAACCCAACAATAAGCCATAACCTTCAAAATAAGCCGAATATATATATAAGCTCAAATAAGCCGAAATCAAAATAAACTAAAACTGAATAAGCCAAAATACATTAAGTTATAAGCTTATAAGCCGAAAACCATAAGTCAAAAATCAATAAGCTAAAATCAATTGGGCCGAGCCCATTTTGGCACCCAAACCGAAACCAAACGGACCGTAGTTGGGCCGGACTAGCCAAACACACCCTTGTTGGGCCGAACGAGCCCAACGCACCCTTATCCAAAATCAAATAAGCTACATTTAGCTTATTAAATAAGCGTAGCCTCAAAATAAGCCCTTTTAAGCATTTTACAAAAATGAAAAATTACCACAACAACCATTTTATTTAAACTCAAAACCCTTTTCCTTCCTTTCTTTTATAAGCCGACGCATAAACACCCCTTTT
>BQNB010101365.1:3064-24487 GCA_026074375.1 Tanacetum coccineum | reverse complement strand
CATGACGTTAGCACTGGTAGGATTTCCATTCAATCATCGTGAATACTATTTTATAGTATCACTCTAGAATGTTCTGGCATTGTCACAAAGACATGCAATGTCACGAAGACATATATCATTGTACCTTTTGTATTATTGATGTTTAATACAAATGTACTTTTGTGTCCTAAAAATATTTTCATTGAATATCATTTTGGATCTAGGCTCTTGTGCACTTTTAGTAAGCAAGGACTGGAGCAGAATGTCCTTTATTCAATACCAACATTCTTGGAATGAGAAGTCGATAGATTATGCGTTAATCTCCGTGGGAATGAAACTAATACTTTTTGAGAAGTACTTGAGTGGCTAGGAAGGGTTGTGCATTTGCATCACTAGGTCCATGATGTCTACTTCAATACCAGAAATCAACGAATGAAATCCGATAGCATATGAGTTGACCTGGTTTCTATCCTAGTTTAGGAGAAACACCCTTCATCATTTTCTTATAATCACTTTTCAACTTCGACCTTTGTCTTTGCTTTTCATTCAATTCTTCTTCATCATATCTTTGTCACTTTTGACATCTTTAGCATTTGTCGTTCAATCTTTTTCATTCAAACCTGTATCTCTTAAGTCCTTTTGGTTTTCAAAATATGTTGATTTGCACCACAAACTCCATCACCTAGACCTAACTTTCCTAAATTGGAATGAAGACTCCGGGGTAGATCAATTCCGGTTCTGGAAGATCATAGGAGTATTTTAAGAGTAACTAAATCACACCGTGCAACTCAATCAACATACGCCAAAATAATTCCTTTAGAAAGAATGTTAGTGAAAGCCATGATGAAAATCGGAAATTGTAGCATGAGATTTTGATAAAATCAAGAGAATTTAGAACAAGCACTCTGTCTGTTTTCGTATGCGGTGGCATTTCTTTTCTTGCATACTTTTCAAATTTTCTTTTCATGTGCTGTTCTTGCTTTTGAAACACACGACATATACTTTCAATTTTTCAAGTATATGATTTCTCAATTCTCTCTTTCTATTTTTCTCTTACCAATCTCTCTTTCTATTTTTCATCATTCTCACTAGCAACATATGAAGAAGAAAATTTTTGATCTTTGAAAGTTTTCAATCATTATAAAGACACTCCCCTTTAACATATGCTGAGAAATATTTTTAACATAAAGCTAAAAACGCAAAAATACGGATATGTTAAGATGAAATGTAAACAATTTACCATTTCCTTAACTTTCTGAAAACTTTTCATCAAAAATTGAACGGATACCCCCCTCAAAAAATACCGTATCTTCGTTAAAATCTTTATGAGGGAGTTCCTCTTTGCACTTTTGAGTCTTTATTTCTTTAGACACTTTTCAAACAAAAAATTACATCGATTTGAAGACCTTTTAAATTTGATTTTATCTTTAAAGTACCACATTTTTAAAATTCGAATCAATTGTAACTCAACAACTTGAGATCATTGACTTTTTAGACAACTTGATTTTTTCTTTTAAGTACCACATAAAGATTTTGAAAAATATTTATCAATGACTCAAGTCAAAGAAGACTTCTATTCTTTTTCAAAGATAAATGCTCTGAAACAAACATTTTCTTTTTCTTTAAAGCACGAGTTATGTACTGAAATGTACACAAGCCATCATATTAAGCTCGGGTTTCATACTGAAATGTATGAAAGCCATTATAGAAACAAAAAATCTTTTTGTATTTTCTATAAAATTTGGTATAGAAGAAAAACTTTTTGTCTTTTCTAAATTTTGTATAATTTTTTTTTTGTGTTTTCTAAAACTTTTTTTTAAAAGAAAATCTTTTTGTATTTTTGAATTTTCTTAAACTAAAAGAAAAAAATTTGAAGTTCCTATCAAATTAAACAACAATTTTTGGTACCCACTTAAGCACGTTGCTAACGGGTTTATCATATTTGAAGAACCAAATGTAAGTTGCGTCAATTTGATGCATAGAAGTTGAATTCCAAGGAGATTTGAAACTCGATGTTTCATTTTGAAATAACGTTCTTGGAATCAATGGCGATTTAAAACTCTTTTCATTGGCCCATTTTGACTTATAAAACCTTGATGTTTCATTATGAGTTTTAAAACTTTTCAAAGGTGTCAACACCATTTTGAAACCCGGTGTTTCATTCGATGTTTTAACCTTTGAGGAAAACGAAGATTCCCATTTATTGTTGAAACTCGGTGTTTCATTTTGAAAAATTCTTTTCGAAATGAATGAAAACCTTACATCTTTCACCTTTTTCAAAACTGAATCATCTTTTTTACGCATTGAAAACATTTCATCCCTAGAATACTTGAACGGTTTGGAAATGTTTTCCCCCTTTTTTTTCCACACTTGTTTTGAACTTTTGTTATTCACATGATTTGGAGAAGCAAATGTTTCGGATGAATGTTGTTTCTTCAAATACTTCTTATCTTGTTGCAAAGAATAAGTAGTAAATTGAGAAACCTTTCACGAAATCGGTTTTGAAGATTTACCCGTGTAGATCTTTTCCGAAACATTCCCTTTTGGAATTGATTTTGTGAAAACTTGAGAAACAACCTTTTTCTGTTTTATTGAATCAAACAATCTTTTGTAATGCATTTTTAAATCATCGTTCTCTTTTTCAAGTTCTTCACAATAAGTTCCATATTTCTCAATTCGTTTTGAAACTTGATCAAATTTCTCTTCCAACACATTATATGATGTTCTCAAATCATTGTTTTCCTTTTGCAATGAAGTGTAATTTTGAGATGCCAACTGTGATTTTAATAAAGCATTTTCTTTTTCAAGATTTGCAAAATACGTCTTAAATTTATCAGTTCTTTTTTAAAGCTCTGTTTTGACATCATCAAAGTCTTTGACTCGTTGTGCTAAAACATTTTCCAACTTTAAAATCTTAGTCTCAAACACCTTTTTCTCTTCATCAAAACATTTCACTTTATCCCCCATTTCCTTTACAAGTTCCAAATTCTTAGACTCAAACGTTGAACTTGACATGGAAATCTTTGAAACGTTTGATTCATATTCTTTGTCGATCATTTCAAACATTTTCTCAAGAGAAGTATCATTTTTTAAAAACATAAACTTGGTTGCAAGTCTTTGTTTTAAAACATCATTTGAAGCCAACAAATCATTATACTCTTTTTGCACCGAAGAAGACACTTTTTCAAGAAATTCATTTTTAGCCATAAACATTCGTTTGTCTTCTTCAAAAAGAATGATTTGAAATCTGAAGTTTCTTCAAAAGTTTCGAGACTTGAGATTTCATTTGATCAATCTTTTCTGACAACTCGGATTCTCCTGATTTTAGAACTTTATTTTCAGTTTGCAAACTTTTTATTTCAACTTTTAAGCTCTCGGTTTCTTTTGAAGCACAATATTTTTTATCTGAAAAACGTACAACTAATTCAGCAGTTTCTTTTAATTGTGTTTGCAAACTCAAAATAACATCCTTTTCTGAGTTATCGTGTGTCATGAACTATTTCTGAATCAAACTCGGATTGTACCTCATAAAATGGCTCAGATTGTTCTTCCAACAATCTCATTTTCTCACACTGAGCAGAAATCAATTCATCTCTTTCTCTCAAAGTCGCTTCTGCAAGTGCACGTGCCTTATATAGCTCTTCAACCGTGGAATTCAAACTTTCATTTACACTCTTAAGTTCCGTAACTTGCACTTGAAGAGTTTGAAACGTTATAAAATCAACAACTTTTGACTTTAAATGTTCATTTTCACTCTGAAGTTCCTTAACTTGCGCTCAAAAATTTTGAACCTTTGTAAAATAGTAACATGAATACATGTATAAAGTGAAAAACACACGGATAGAAGATTAGTTGATTAGTTTTACTTTTCATTTATTTTTTTAGTAGTGAAAGCACATCTCGAGAGTTTCTAATATCTTACGAAAAAAATAAAAATATAAACGAGCATTAAGCCCGAGCTCTAATTACAAGATTAAAAAAAAGTTAAAAATTTTTAAACGAGCTTCGAGCCCGAGCTCGAACAACAACAAAAATTCGAGTTCGAGCTCGAGCTAGTTTATAAAATTTTATTTGAGCTCGAGCCAAGTATTTAATAAACGAGCCTGACTCGTTTAGGCTAAAACTCGACTCGGCTCGTTAACACCTCTACCTTAGATCAAAAGCTTATGTACCATTCACCATTTCCTACTTCCCTTTTGGTCCAGCTGACTCGCAGAGAAATAACTCTCACATTGCGCTACTGATTACTACATTGAACAATGAGCAAGTCAAGTCAAGCATGAGAGGCACATTTCCTTTGGATGAGATATATACAAATTACATCATAACATACTCAATCCAGATCTATAAAATAAGTGCAAAACCAAATCAGCCAGCCCTAAACATAACAGATGATAAATTCTCTAACCACTAAAATTAATTTCTATCTATATATGGGGCAAGGAATGAAATAATTCATGTTGACTGGACATGGTAAATGCTGACTGTAATGCTGACTCAAATGGCATTATGGGAACAAACAATCCAACTAGGCACTGATAGTGTAAAAATTAGGGGTATAATGGTCCAATCATTACCAGGTTCATTCATTCGGCTATTACTCCTCCCCCTACAATCTCTCAATCTTCAAAATCAATTCCATACTTATCTCTATCAAATCACAGTTAAAAAAATTCACATCTCACGGTTGATTTACAACAATCTATTCTATAAAATTATCATCTTCATTCGCTATGAGCTGTTTTGATTTTGAAACTCATATCAAGAAAATCACGACTTAATTCAAAAACACAATATCATCATTCACAAGGTTTGTTTAAGTTTAGATTCTATTTAGGATTATTATGTACATGCGATTTATTTCAAATTGATTAATTTTTTCGGCATCAAGTGGGTTTAGTTTTCATCAGAAACCCTAATTTTACTCATAATAAATAAGGGCAATTTGGCCAGTTAGGGTTCTTAATGTCGATGATTAACTTGCAATTTATGTTAAGAAATCTCTGATTTAACACTATTAAAGGTAAGATTTGAGTACATATTTAATTTTTTATTTATTTTTTGCTTGAATCTTGAAACCTGTATTATTTTAGAAAGATTTTAGGTGATAATTTGTATAAAGTTTTGATTTTTATCGATGGGTTTATTTGATTAGTATAACCATCTACTTTACATAAGTTTGCCTTGGATGATAATTAGATCCGGCTAATGTTGCAGTAGCAGAACCTGATGCCGAATTATGATAACCAGAACCTGATGTTGCAGTAGTCATAAACAGATCCAAAATAATCATCGAATGTTGCGGTAGAAAGCACCTATTGATCCTTTTAACCGTGAAGGAAAATCATCGGCAAGTCACGGGGTTCCACATGGTGGGATGGGGTAAGCCAAATCGTGACTCTAAATCCTTTTTAGCTAAGTTTTAATTTATTAGCTAGATACAAAATGTAATCCAAATCGACCATTTGTAAGCATTTTGTACTCTAAACTAAATTACGTATCATTCATATTATTTCACATCCTTTTTGTACTTCATCTAAATTGTTTTTCTGATTTTTATTACATTCCTAATTTTATTAAAATACTCTTTAGGCAAGTATAAACAGTAATTCGATATCATCAGGAGTCAGGACACATCATTTTCAGACTTGCACTCTTCATAAACCAAACTACATTCTTAATAAGAGTGTTTTTATAAGCTTAATTTTTTTGGGGTAAAGAGTTTCCCTGGTATTTTTAAATTGATGTGTTCTTATATAAATACCGACTCTAATATATGCGTGTTTTCTGCAGGAATAAACATGTCACTGATTAACCGTTGGTGAAGCAAGGACTGACAATCGAAATTCATAAAATGAAGTACACGTTGTATGAGAAGTGCTTATTTTTCACTCATTTTGCAGAATTCTGTAAGAAAAGCTCTTATTGGATTTTGGTGGTTTGTTATTAGGCAAGTAGAAGCGTGCGGTGGGGGTACAATAAATGTCGTTGGATTGATGTTGCAAACTATTTAGTTTGGTCAGGTTAGTTAATGTATTCATTTGTAAGTTTTCTTTTAAATCTGGGCACAATATTGAGAGAACCTTAATTCAGGTTAAAATAAAAATGAGCTGATTTGGGTTACAGGTGTGGTGTTACGAGGGAAATGGTGGTTGGTGCTAAAAGTGGAAATAGGCGGAGGTCGTGAATTTGAAAGTTACAGGAAGTCGTGGGCTGAATATGAAACGGATGTATGAGATATTAGAGGTGAGTTTCTTTAAACATTTTCTGTTAGCTTTACTTATGCAATTTTAAGAACAAAATGCAAAATTGTTTTAGGGGTGGTTGATGTTGCATTTTGAGAGTGATTAGATAAGAACAAATCATAGATGTAACCCTCAAACAAATCGAGTAATATATATTGAAACGATAATGAAGCGTTTAGTTACACACAAATATATGCTAAGCATTCATACACATCGTATAAATATGATTTACAAAATGCAAGTGAAAGACAACGTAAAAAGAGGTGTTTTCTTAACTCTTGGGAAAACCAGGGCGGCGAACTTGACAAGTTCACAGTATACAGAATGTTGGAGTTACCATCAGTTGATGTGCAAATCTGGAGCGCGTTCTTTTCACATTTGCATGATGTATTTCATATGTGTTTTTTGACCATGTACATAATTTGTCTTTCTTTTTGTTTTCTCAAATTGTTGGTTCATATATAATGTTTCAGTCATTAATTGTATATAAAGTCACATATTTTAAGCTACTACATTTTCTAGAAAGATATACATAGTTAGCATCTCGGCCTTTGATCAATTCGTATGGTTCAACAGAGATGGCATTGGAAAGAACTTCAAGAAATCGAAGACGATCACCAGGAAAATGCGCCATAAACCACAACAAAACGAGCAAATATACACATTTTTACAGCACCTCAGACTCAACTTCAAATGTTAAAATAGCTGGCAAAATTTTGTACTTTGTACTCACAAAGCTTAACAAAAGTCAATAATATGAATTTTGAGGGTAAGGGGACAAGCGAATTTAAATGTGATTAATGATTTAAACTTTTTTTGTGATGTGTTAGGTACCATGAGCTGGCTAGCCACATATTTTGGACATCACTTGAATGCTTTCACTTGCCTTATGAGCAATCTGTTACTCGATTAGACTCAATTTTTGGCTTATACCGTACTGTTCAGCTAATATCATTTTGGCTGGTGAGCGACGTGTCAACCAGACGGTGCCCACGTGGAGTTCCTAAGATGAATCGCAGACCCGATTGGAATTAAGGTATTTCTTATTGTTTAATTAATATCATTTTGGCTGGTGTACAATGAAATCTTGAAAGCGACAAAATGGATCCAAACAAGTTGGTGAAGCTCATTGAAATCTTGAATCGTAAGAACAAACCAGGAAGGATTATTATCACCCCAAGAATGGGAGCAAAGAATATGAGAGTGAAGCTCCCTCATCTTATTAAAGCAGTTCAAAGAGCACGTCAGATTGTCTCATGGGTTACTGATCCTATGCATGAAAACACCATCAAGGCTCCAGGTGGTTTCAAAACTCGCATCTTTGATGCTATTAGGGTAACTCATTCTTTTCCAATTATTGTCATTCATGATCGTTAATATTGCATCCCATTTATATTAGCACGAGTTATAGTTTTGATCTCAGTCGACCATATGTGATTATTGCAGAGCGTCCTACGTCAATGCTCCATTTCTTTTAGGATGACATTGCTTTATTGGCTTATTGTTTTATGGAACACACTTTTTAACCATTCACATAATCACTAAGCATTTTCAGGGGGTGTTTGGCTAAGCTTATTTCCTTATGAAACTTATGGCACTCAATCTCAGATGAGCTGCCTAACATCATCAATGATTACTAGCCTTATAGTATTTAAGTTGTGCAAAATATTTACTCCACCTGATTCTCCTTATAAAAAAGAAACTAGATGTCATGTTGATAGAGAAAAAGACACGTTCAAGACCAATGTTCCTTATCAGGTATTCTGCTTTTCTAATTGTTGTGGTTTTCTTACACGTCTCAAGTTATGCCTTAGGCCGCGCAAATGCTATATTTTAAGTTTAATCTAAATTTATGCGAGTTTCTTACAAATATTAAACATCAAATCCAAAATTGTTAACTTTTATTATGTCCCTCAAAAGTTCATTTCGAGTGAGCTGCTTGATATCCTAACCCTACTACATGCATAACTGCTCAAGAAGTTCAAGATAAGATCTTGAATAATTTATACACTAAGGCCATCCAATTTACAACTATCAAATATGAATACTTGGGTGGCCAATGCATACATTAGCCTTTATTTCTATATTAATACTTCACCATTTCGCATTTTTGCCTGAAATGTGTTTGACATTTCTAATTTAAGTATTTTGTCTAACTTAGTGCAGATCATCTGTAGGACAACCATCAAGAGTGAACAACAAGAAAGGAATGAAGGTTTTGTGCCGCGAAAAAAATGGACACTACAGAAACTACATTACCAACGTGGTTTACAAAGAATTTTCTATATATGTACGATATTAATTTTATTTTGTTTTTGACACAAACTTTCATTTTAAGTTCACATTTTAGTTTTTGTAATTCAGTTATCATACGATAATATTCTAACTGTCTATATAATCCATTGTTGTTAATTAAAGTCATGAAGCTAGCACGCCCATCCGGGCGGGCTATGAAACTAGTTAAATATATCATCACTAAAATCAAATTTTTCATTGATACAATCAGATAAGACCATTAAAAAAACACTAAAATATAATAACATAACTTAACATGAATCAATCCATATCCAAACACTAACATTACAAATGATATAACTCTAAGCCCTCTCTCCCCTAATCCTCCTAGCCAACTGCATATCTTTCGGCATAATCGTAACTCTCCTAGCATGAATTGCACAAATATTAGTATCCTCAAAACCCCCCAACCAAATACGCCTCACTCGCCTCCTGCAACGCAGCCACCGCAGAACTCTGAAACCTCAAATCCGTCTTGAAATCTTGTGCGATTTCCCTCACTAGTCTCTGAAACGGGAGCTTCCTTATCAAAAGCTCAGTGCTCTTTTGATACTTACGAATCTCTCGCAAAGCTACGGTTCCTGGCCTGAACCTGTGTGGCTTCTTTACACCTTTGCTGGTGCAGATTTTCGAGCGGCTTTTGTTGCGAGTTGTTTGCGAGGGGCTTTTCCGCCAGTTGATTTGCGAGCTGTTTGCTTGGTACGTGCCATTTGATTAAGATTGATGTGTATGTTTTTTAGTGTGTGAAATGTGTGTTTTGTAATTGATGATTTGTGAGGGTTTATATAAAGGGGATTTTGGAGGAATTTTGGCGGTAAAATGTGACATTCTTCTTTAAATGATTTTTTTTTGTTTTTAAATTTTTTTGGTGTGGATCTAGTGGGGGTGACACGCTAGCAATCCGTGTGAACTGTGTTTGGAATGTCGACCGTTGGATTGTGTTTTTTTATTTATGCAAAGTTAGTTGAGTTTGTGCTATAATTATGTTTTACTACTAATCTGTTTTTGGTTTTTTTACGATATGAAAGAAAAAACAAGAGCTTCAAGTATTTTTGCGATATGCAGATATTTTTACAAAGGTTTTAAATGAAAAAAACAAAACAAAAAAAATATAAAACTAGTCATCTTCTCCATTTATGTGTCACACACACAAACATGCACACTCAAAAACACAACACAAAACGATTAACCATTCCTAATCGGAAAAAATAAAAAAATAATAAAAAATTTGTTTGGCTCAAACCAAAGGCTTAACGCCCACTTTGGCGCTGGGGGTTCACGGTATGGTGGCGGCTCTACGGCGCCAGGCCACGTCGAATGGCGCCGGCCATACGCGCCAATATGCAGATATTACACCATAATAACAGTATATAACTAGTACTCAGTGAAATGTGTTGGTTTATGTTAGTTGGATACGCGATACACAACTAGGAGTGTGTGAGCCTATTGGGGGCACACACGATAAAACATTTAGAGTACGTTTAAACTTCACGATATGGTTTCTAAGTAAACCGGTTTTGGACAAGAATCGAACTAGACAAAGCCCATAAGTGACCTTATCCCTATGTTGGCTGTGAGAAGGATCTAGAGGGGTTTGAAAGTGTCTAGGTTCATTAAGGGAGATAAGAATTGAAAGAGTTATGATAAGACTTAATAATAAAAGAGTTTTAGTCTTATCATATGAGGTTTTTTAGCCTTATCATGTGTTTAGGGCTTGAGGCTATAAAAGCCACCCCTCCCTAGCTCATAAGTGACGTGAGAACAAAAACAGGAAACACAAAACTCTTTTCCCTTTCCCCATTAAAGTCAGACGCAAAGCTAAACATTTATTAAGGCTTTCTTCTGATTTTCGGTCCTTGTTACAAGAGAGGTTATTGGGACTTTATTCAGGGATATTTAGTTTACAATTGTTGTTGGGATACACGTGGAGTTTGGACTAGCATCCGGGCGTGCTTGTTTACGTGTTTGTGTGAGCACTCGTAGAGGTGACAATTTAGTCACTAGTTTCATACACTTGGTTTCTTTGATTTGCTGGTGACTACGAGGGTATGTTCCTATTTATTTTTTCTTGTCCCTTAAATGTGTTTTATATGTATGTTAATTATTTGTACTAGACTAGATTTATCCGCTGCGTACTCGTAAGAGTTAATTGGTTAACTTGATTGTTAAATTCCAACAACGCTGTCAAATCAACCCCATAATAGTTCTGTTGCTGCCAAAATAGGGCCTGCATGCACAAACAAGGAATAAACATCCAGAACACTTAAAACTTTTTGCATATAATAATCAAGATACTCTTGGTCTACTCTAATGTCTAAATGCTATTGCTTCATGAGGACCAGCATTGAACATTGTATAATTTGTCAGTGAACAAAAAAATAAGAAAGCAATAGCACACAATACAAAATGAATCACAAAGAATGAAATTACCATACCTTGTTTGCGATTTCAACATACAGATACTCATCACTGAATGGTGCCATGTGAATTCTACAAAATAAAACAAACAGAGAGATACCATTACGCCTAGTACAAAATATCACTTTGACTTCATATCTTATGTTTTAAAAATTTGTTAGCACGCGTTCAATGCATAGAAAGTTTAACATTAAAGCAATAGCTGCGATATTTTCATTATATTATGACCACCCGTCACATTAAAAATTCAAAAGGCGGCTTTTGATCATGATGACATTGGAATGCATCGATAAGCTAGAATCACCTTCCAACACTAGGGAACATTTTCCCATTAGGGACAAGAAAACGATCTCTTGCAATGACATAGGACTCGAGCATTCTTTCATTCACTAACAATGTGCCTGTAAAAAAATGACCAGTTTTTTACCAACTAAATTGCATAAACAAGTAATCTGTTATTCATCAAATAAACATTCATAAGACAATATGAGCATGACATGATGAGCTTACCCATAGGCTCTGAGATCAATATATCAGCCTTCTCAGGCAATTCTACGTCTTCAACTTTGCCCTACATGACGATGCCAAGAATACATCCAAATGATAAGCATCCAACAATATACAAGCTTGTACTAAGGGCACTAACCGTAATTCGTTGTGCCAAGAGAGGATTCCCAGCATAGTCGGCCATTTCTGATACTTCCACAGCATAAACATGCTTTGCACCAGCCTAAACAAGAGAAGAAACAAAGAGGATGAGAAACTGTGTGATTAGTCGATACATGTGACGTCACATTTCTCAATAAGAGTATATGATACTGTGTTGGTGTCTGGATGTAGGCATTATGAGATGAAAATCTAAAGATTCCAAGATTGGGCCAAAAAATTAAGATACATAAGTAACTCTATTTAAAACATGATTGTTTAGTTTCAAAGTAGCCGGTACAAACCTAATTAAGAAAATATATTTAGATCCCTATATACTTAGAACCAGAAAATGTATATCCAAACATTAAACACTGATTATCGCAATTTCAAGTCCCAATAATCAGAGGATTCCAAAATGAAAATCTAAAGACCCCCCATAAGTATTCATTAGTAACACCTGTGCAGCAAACAATGATAGTATGCCGCTTCCAGTACCAACATCAACCACTACACGTCCAGCGAAATCTACTTGGTTCTCAATAACCGCGGCGTAGTAGGAACCTAAAAAAGAAAGCAACATTTATTATACATTTCAGCTCCATTTAGGGCCAAAAAGTCATCTGAGACATAATTATTTATTTAAATTACAAGACACCTTAATAGCACAATGTGGTACATGTGCCTCAAAGACAGAACAAAAAGGTGATATATTTACCTGTCCTCACATAATCCTGCATCATATTTTGCTGATGAAGCAGTTGCCCATAGTAATGGAAATACATCTTAGCAAGATGCTTCAATTTTATCATCAAACTTGCTTTTGGAGGAAGACACCGTTCCATTTGCTAAACTTGATCCTGTAAAAAGGAACAATAAATAATCAAGTCATTTTACTCTTTCAATAATATAACTTTCATGAAATTTAATTTACCATAACCATCCTAGTAGCCTACAGTAATAAAAAAATCGCTCTTCTATTTTATGTCAATATATATAGTCAGTTAACAAACGAAAGTACAAGCATTTATAGAGCCGGTATCAACGCTATATGATGGATTATCTATGAATAGGTTAACAAACCTTGAATAACCACTTCCTTTTTCCATAGCTCAAATGCACCATGGAAGGAGCTACTTTCCTTCTCGTCTTTAAATATAATAGTGATTCCCTTTGAATAAGTTTTCTGTTTCAAACGTAAAAATACCAACAGTCACATTCTGCCATTCAACCGGCAAAGTGTTGTAGGTATGAGAAACTGTTAATTGAAATATATTAATATCCAATCTAAAATCTGTAGATCTACTAAAACAGTTGGCAATATATACAATTATACATACACACATCTTTTTGTAACCCAAACGCCCTTTGATAAAACTGAAACATAATGTCTTCTTCACCCAATCACGACGACCTTTCTCACTTAAAAATCCACCTTGAAGATATACTATCCGCCACCAACAACTTTGATGAAGAAAATCTTATCGGAGAAGACGCATCTGAAAAGGTTTACTTGGGGCAGCTCTTGTGGTCCAGTGAGTTAATTAATATTTTTGCTGGGAAGTTAAATAAAGAATGGGATGGTGAAAAAGAACAAGAGTTTTGGATGGAGGTTTCCATGCTTTCTAGTCTCAAGCACAAGAACTTGGTTTCTTTTGTTGGGTTTTGTGATGAGAATGAAGAGAGAATCATTATCATTCACAAGTTTGAGTTCACGGGAACTCTAAGAGACTATCTAAGCGACCCGTTGTTGTTCACATGGGTGCGAAGATTGGAGATATGTGTCGGTGTTGCGCATGCACTGAGCTACATTCATTATGATGAGTCACCCAATTTTAGTGTAATACATCATAACATCAACAGTTCATCTATTCTATTACGTGATGACAAATGGGAAGCCAAGTTATGTGATTTTACACGTTCCATGAAGATCAAAGCATCAGAAAGGCACCAATCTTTCAGTACTGATAAAGTATGGGGTACGAATAGGTATACAGACCCAGCATATATTGAGACCAACATCGTGAACCACAAGTCAGATATGTACTCATTTGGGATAGTAATGTTTGAACTACTGTGTGGTACGAAAGCAGTAATGGACGACGACCAAGATAATAAGTACTTGGCTTCTGTGGTCGTTGCCCATTATAGGGAGAAAAAACTCAATGAAATAATTGATTGGGATTTATGGAATCAAATGGACTCCCAATCATTTAACATTTTTACGGAAATAGCATATGACTGCTTGAATGAAGTACGATCAGAACGCCCAAATATTGATCAGATTGTCACGAGACTTGAAAAAGCGTTGGAACATCATAATGCGGTAAGACGGATTTTCTCTTCCATCTTTCTATTATAATAATTAAGTTCAACTCTATATTTGTTTGAGTGTATACACCTTCACCTCCATCACTTTGTACGTTAGCTAGACCCCATATATATGATGATGCATAACTAATAGACCTTTGATATCATGTCTTCCATTGCTAAGCCTCACTATATGTGACCAAAGAGACCATGCTAGATCTTTTATCCCTCTTTCAATTAGACGCATTTAGTATAAGGTAACTAGGTTTATCTTTAATCAACACTTCTTTTCAGACTTAGTTCATATGTTTATATCTTATAACTTTATCTGATAAGCAAACCCTCCTAATTAATTAAGCTTTAATCAGTTAATGAAGTAATAAATATTATCTGAGCTATTGGCATAGTATACTAATTTACCAAATTATTTTTGTAGATCTGGATATATTAACTACCTAAATGTACATTTGTAGTAATTTATGTTGGATCGTAATCTTCCTAATTTGCAATCAAAATATACCAGATAAAGATTTGCTATCAAACTTGCTATTAATCTTGCTATAATTTCAGAATCTGTCATACATTCTGATGATTCTTGCATCATGCGTTTGTTTTACAGAGGTCCTATTTATACAAAGTGAATAGGTATGATCTAAAGGTTGTGTCGGTTCAAAAATGAACCATTGTGACTCTTCGAAATAACTGTCAAAAACAGTTATGTAACTGTTTTGTAACTGTCATTTGGTCCAGCGGGTTTTTCTAGCGGGTTGTGATTACCCGGATTGGGTTTTGGCCCAATATTCTCCCCCGTAATCACAAACGCTGTGTCTTCTGAGATGAGAAGTGCTTCTTGCTCTTTGTCTTTCTTCTTGTCTTTCCAATTCGTGCATTCCTTCACTGTATTTTCTGCTTTCTCATCTATCGCTGTTTCTTGCTTGCCACCGGTTTCTTTCTTGTCGACTCTTGCTTGCCGACTCTTGCTTGACGACTCTTGCTTGCCGTCTCTTGCTTGACGACTCTTGCTTGCCGTCTCTTGCTTGTATAGAAACTATGAAGTTTCTCTTGCTTGCCTTGCTTAGAATCAAAATTGATTCTGATTTCTTGCTCTTGAGTTTGATCAGAAGATCAAAATTCTTGCTTGTTACTGGCCAACTTGCTAACCAGGTTTTCTTGCTAATCTTGCTTAATATTGACCGACTTGCTAATCAATATTGTGTTTTCCTTGCTTTGATAAAAAATAATTGATCCTTTCTATTTGAATCTTAAGGCTCGGATCTTGCTATGAACCTAAGGATTCGGTCTTGCTATGAATCTCAAAGGATTCGGTTTATCTTGCTATGAATCGTAAAGGATTCGGTTTATCTTGCTATGAATCGCAAAGGATTCGGTTTATCTTGCTATGAATCGCAAAGGATTCGGTTTATCTTGCTATGAATCGCAAAGGATTCGGTTTATCTTGCTATGAACCACAAGGGTTCGGTTTTATCTTGCTATGAACCACAAAGGGTTCGGTTTATCTTGCTACGAATCACAAAGGATTCGGGTTTTAGGGAAAGTTACAGTCCTAATATCTAAGGGGTAACTTATGTAAAAGCCTAAAACCAAAAAATCTATAAAAAAAATCCTGATTATATAGAAATAATGAAAAGTGGAGGGGTGGTTTTTGTAAAACCTCTTAGGGTTATTAACCCTAGTGTGTGTGTCCCCTTCTTATTTTTGTCCGCCCCCTTTTCTTTTCTCTGTGATGGGAGTACGTCTCTCGTCTCCTTGGGGTTCGTCTCTTCTCTTCTCTGTGGTGTGTAACCACGATTGGGATGGCGATTATTAATCGCTCTTCTCTTTCTTGAGATTTGGTTGGTCTCCGTTCTTCTTTCTCCTTTCTTTGTGGTGATTAACCGCCGATAAAAATGGCCGGTCTAATCGTTCTCCTTCTACGGTTGTGATCTTGCTTGATTGACTGGATTCCCTTGATTGTTTT
The DNA here is from genome assembly GCA_026074375.1 of Tanacetum coccineum. Lineage (NCBI taxonomy): Eukaryota > Viridiplantae > Streptophyta > Magnoliopsida > Asterales > Asteraceae > Tanacetum > Tanacetum coccineum. Next base: position 8,617 of record BQNB010101365.1, on the reverse strand, counting down.
GCGAAATTAGGTTTTCGCAAACTTTGGGGATCTTGAAACCGTCTACGAATTTGGGGCTTTGTGGTTAACTCGAATCAATTTATGATTTTGATTGAGGGTGCGATACTTGTTTCTTCTAAACAGGTGTGTTCGTTCCTCTTTCTATTGATCTTGCTTTCTGCCCCTTTGATGATGACTTCTGTTTTTGATTCGATGTGGGTTCCTTTTTTTGTTTTGAATCTTGGTTTAAAACCTGTTATCGTGCCTGACCCTTAAATACGTTTATGGGTTTTGTGTTTTTTCGGTTTATGTTGTTCTTGACAACAAGGTTTGCTAGGGATGAATCCCTTTGTTGCCGGTGATTCACTCGCCTGGTGACACTTGTTGGATTCGCCTGATATAAACACAAAGTGATTTTTCGATTGTGTTTGGTTTTGATTTTGCAAACTGTTTTGGTCCGAAAAAAGTGTGCGGTTTCTGATGATTCAAAACAAGAACGCAGAATCTTTAAAACTTGGTATATGATGATTTATGGTTTATTCAAACCTTGCTCTGATGCTAAATGTTGGATCGAACCATTGTGACTCTTCGAAATAACTGTCAAAAACAGTTATGTAACTGTTTTTGTAACTGTCATTTGGTCCAGCGGGTTTTTCTAGCGGGTTGTGATTACCCGGATTGGGTTTTGGCCCAATAGATTGACATGCCTAATTAGTATGCCAAATTATATTCTTAAATAGGAGAATGAATGATTTATCATTCTAAAAATTTTTTTACGTCCATTCGTAAGTTAAACATTATGGGAGTATTTGTTTCATAAGGCATATGTGAGTGTTGGTTATTATTCTTTTGAATATATGGTGGTTCCCACCAAATCATTGTTACATCACAAGGATGCGTATTGGACACCCCAACCTCGAATGTGTACTTTATGGGTTCCTTGCTAATAAGTAAAATTTGAAATGGTTAGTTTTAAGTCATCCTTAGACTTGAGAATACAAACAAGTTATGGTATGTGTGTATTTCAGATTTTTAATTATTTGTCAAAACCGTTTGTCCTGAAATTGGTAGTTATAAAGAACTTTTATTGGAAGTGATGTGAAGCGGCAGTCACAACAATTGTATTCAACAAAGAATTTGTTTCTCCTTTGATATGTGCAGATATTACCTTGGCGCCTCTCCTGAATTATCAGATAATTGTTTTGGCCGAACTCAAAGGGTAATGCAAGATGATTCTTGATTACATTTGGTATATCTGTATTGAATTCTATAACGAGAATCTAAATGGTTAAACTATATGGAATGAGTTAGGATCCATATCCATGGTTTAACGGTATTTGAACAAAGGGATGATTATAGCAAGACAAAATAACCATGCTACTGAGAATGTTTATGAAACTTGATCTCAGACACTTCTAATTGTATTAATACGATATGTGTGTGTGCTAGAGTTTCCGTCGTTAGTGTATGAGTATCTGTACTCCAACTCCAAGTGGAAGCTGTTGGTTTATGGTTAGTTGGATACGCGATACAAACTTGGAGTGTTGAGCTATTGGGGGCACACACGATAAAACGCATAGAGTACGTTTTATACTTCACGTGGCGTTTCTAAGTAAACCGGTTTTGGACAAGAATCGAACTAGACAAAGCCCATAAGTGACCCCATATCCCTTTGTTGGCAGTGAGTCAGGTTCGACCACAACAACCAGAAAACTCAGAATACTCTTCTCATATTCCCTTTCATTCAAACCGAAATCTATAAACCCTAAGTTAGGGTTCCTAGCTTTTGTCTTGCACTTGTGATCATCGTGTTGTGATTTGCAGGCGTGACAGGTTGTTGGTTTCGTTTTGGTGTCTTCTGATCGTTCTCGGACAAACAGCTTTCTCAAGCTTGTCCGATATCGGACGACACTGATTTTTGATCTCGGGTATAGTTGTGATATCGGACAGAACAGGAAAAAGGGTTTTTGGTTTTGTTTTCGGATCAGGATCTCGGGTATTGGTATACAAGTGTTGTTTGGTTAATACGTGGAGTTTGGACTAGCATCCGGGCGTGCTTGTTTACGTGTTTGTGTGAGCACTCGTAGAGGTGACAATTTAGTCACTAGTTTCATACACTTGGTTTCTTTGATTTGCTGGTGACTACGAGGGTATGTTCCTATTTATTTTTCGTGTCCCTTAAATGTGTTTTATATGTATGTTAATTATTATGCTAGACTAGATCTATCCGCTGCGTACTCGTTAGAGTTAAATTGGTTAACTTGATTGTTAAATTCCAAAAAAATGCGCATATCAAATTTCTAACACTAAAAATGCAAGGTACAAACGTTTCAAAATGAATCGCTCTATTTATTAAGAAAGGTCGTCATCTGCCACGATATATGTATAGTAGTCGGGGTATTAACTTATTAATAATACATCTTTGAATAATAAAAATTGTACAATAATTATACATAAACGCAATGTAAGAAATAAATGCTTAGAGATCAACCTAAGCCGCCAAACTGGCAGCTCAAGTCTTTTAATTTCAAAGAAAACATCCGGAGAAATGACAGAAAACAAAGACCAATTCAGCAATAGAATTCATAAATCAGACATAGAATCCATAATCAGACTGCTTTTTCTACTACAAAATTGAAGGCTGCTTTTTCTATGACTCGACTGAAGCAACCACAAAACAGAGACGACATAAATGAATCCTATTAACACAGTTGCCAGGAGATTTAATTGCCTTCAAGCAGATTCCGCAGTCTCTCTCGAGCTTCTTCAGTCAAGTTGCTGCATCTAAACCTCGGTCTCTGACAAGCCACTTCACGCCCTGAAGCTGAAGAAAAGCACACGACTATAGCAGTAAGATTATCACCTGTGTCAAGACGCAAGGCTTGATTAACAAGCTCTCTAGCACACCGGTTAGGATCATCATGCAGTCTCAACTGACGCCTAACAATACCAACCGCTTCTTGATTTGACATCACATCCCAGATCCCATCACACCCGATAATCAAAAACTCATCATCTTCAGTCAAAACCGTCTGAGTGACATCAGGTTTTGCAGTGAGAGGCGATGCTTCAAACCCAATGGGTGATTTCATGTACCAATCTCCAAGGGCTCGTGTAACTGCAAGTTCACCATTGAGGTACCCATCCTCTATGAAAGCACCTAACGCCTCCACCCTTTCCTTTTCTTCCAAGTATATTGGTCTATGATCTTGGGACATCTGCAGAGCCACACCTTTCCTACACAGAACTGCTCGGCAGTCACCAGCATTTGCTATTAGAAGATGTTTCCCTAAGATCAGAGCGGTTAAAGCTGTTGCCCCGCAATAATCACTGATGCTACACTCATCAGCCAAAGCTTGGTCAGCCAGTAAAAATGCTCTGCAATGAGAGTTCTCCAGCTCTTCTAAGAAGAAATCATCAATATCTGAAGTTTGTGGAACATCAGAATCTATGAAGAATAACTTCATGGCATGTTCCTTGAGATATGATGCAGCTTCAGAGCCTCCATGACCGTCAAAAACAGCATAGAAAGAACTTGGCAGAGGCCACCGATAAAGCACACCCAACTGGTTAGATAGATCATCGATTCGAATGTGCTCATCTTCATTAGATTTGCGAGGTCCAATGTCTGTATGACTCCCAGACCGAATGCTTGGAGTGAACTTTGTTGAAGATTCTACCAGTGTAGTCTTGATAGTAGTTGCACAGCTCACAGCCTGTATATGAATAAAGAAAAGGGTTATTATTTATCAATAATTAACCTCAACAAGGTGAACACCAATTTATAAATTTTTCATCTAAAAAAACACTGCCTCAAATCTTAATGAGATATCTCCACTTTCATCTTTCGGTCATCTTTGAGTTACACGTTAAACAGGTAGTGGGGGAATTTCTAGTTAAAGTGCTGGTTGGAAAGGGTTGGGCTGGCCACACCAGCCTGCAAACACATTTTTTATCCACTTTTTTGAACTGTTCCAAAGAAATAGGGTGCTAGACGGTAGACATGTTTGCAAAAACCAAGGTTGCAAAAAGCGCTAGGCGCTAGTCGGGCGGGCGACCGCCGCCTAGCTAGTAATCGGTCGAGGCGGCGCCTAGGCGGATTGAACTTTTCTATATAAAAATTTTAAAATTATATGTATATTTGATAAATTTTAGCACAAATAGCTAAGTAGGTCTACAAAAGATTGGATATTGGGCTTTAAATGTATATTAAGGCTTTAAATTAGTTAAATTAGGGTTTTTTTCCAAGTAAAATCTCATATTTCTATTTCTTTTCTTCTCATCTACAATAATTACATCACAAATTTTATTCTTAAACACCATTTAAAAACAAGATCCGGCCAATTGAATGAAAAAACCTAATTTTAAAATTTAAAAATCGAGTTGACCCCCGCTGACCGGCGTTGACCACCGTTGACCGTCATTGACCACTTTTTTGGTCGCCTAGAATAAATCGAGACGGTTTGTGGCCGCCTAGACCGCTTTTTACAACACTGTTTATAGCTTTGATTCACTATTAATTGATGTTTACTTGTGAATCAAATCAGAAAATATGAATAAATTTGCTCAAACGTATATTTCTCAATCTTCTCAAAATAAAAACCTTCTCGACGGAACCGAAGCCTTATTTTTTAACATTCATTTTCTACACTAATAATTGGTTATACGTAGTTCAAAAAAAAAATTTGGTTATACGAAGTTTTCATGTCTTTTACAATAAAGAAATATCATAGTAAATTCCTAGCTATAGTCTAAGTCAAAAATTTATAATGACAAATGGAAATATCATGAAAACCCCTAGGTCGACGTACATGTGATGATGAAAGAAATATGTTGACATAGTTGACTAAACTTATATATCAAGCTCAAAGAAAAAAGAGATAAAAAAAAGTATATATATTGTCTAAATATCAACATGAATATGTTTTTTTAGACCTTATTATCATACAAAATTCTTACAATATTGATAAACGAGGAAGCAAACTCGCGTTTCGCTATGGGTGTGATAAGTATTAAAATATAAATTTTAAGAATCATTTTCATATTATTAGCAAATTTAAAGGGCGTTTTTGTATATCATACCATCATGGATGCTAAAAGCCTAAACTATAACTTTAGATGAGTTTAGGAACTATTTTCAAATTTAAGAATCTTTTTATTAGTATTTTTTTCCTTTCTTTTAAGTAAAGTATGAAAACTTAAGAGGCTTAAGGGTATTCTTTTTTCTTCAGAAAAGAACAAAGGTTTATTATAGCAAGGGTAAAGGTCATTTATTACCAACCTACTTTCTCATTTGTACCGTAATAACCAACTTACTTCTTTTTGTACTTATTACACCCACGTACATTCAAATTTTGTTTGATATCACCAATATGGTAAATTGTTACCTACACGCTGGCAGATTTATTCCACGCTGGCAGATTTATTTAATTGTTAGAGTATATAATTATGGTTAATGATAGTCAACATATCAAACATCATAAATTCATCTTCTCCTTCGTAACAAAACACTAAAAACCATCACTCCTTTTTTTTAGCTCACAACAAACACCTTTTTTTTAAAAGCTGAACAAA
>BQNB010101364.1:7374-24487 GCA_026074375.1 Tanacetum coccineum | reverse complement strand
AATAAGTTATACATATCTTTTACACAAATAACTCATATAAATCATATAAGTAGTATTAACTAACTCAGAAGTACTAACTTCTTCACTAGCATCATTAACTTTGTACTAACAAGAATAACTTTTATACTAACTTAGCAGTTTTTCTTCTAAGTCTCTAAGCAGCACTAATATGTACTAGCAGTAGTAACTTTACACTAGCAGTATTAACTGTGTATTAGCAGTAGTAAACACTTAGAATTTTTCTCTGAAGTTCTTGAGTAGTACTAACACAACTGAGCAGCATTAACGCTGATATGAGCAGCAGTAATACTAGCAGCATTAAGAAGGCTTTTAATCCTAACAATCCTCCCCTAAACTTGATATTTATCTCCAAAATCATCAAGTTTCTCCATTAAAACCTCCATAATTACCAGGAGGATGCTTCCAAACACTTCATTGATTCTTAAGTTGTTTTGTGAGAAGTTTAAGAAGCTGATATGCCATTTTAGTGAAATCATCAAACTGAAGCTTCTTGTTTAGCATATTTGTAATTGTAGGTGGTGTAAGGGGATATCTTTTTTCTACCAGCATGTAAATCATTCCAGATTACAAACTCAAGCAATGCACTCTACATGAGTCAAATAGCTTCTAGCTCAAAACTTTGTACCTTTGTTGCAACTTCCAGATTTCATCTTCTACATGTGGTTCAAACATTGTCTTTAAATCTCCCCATAGCAGCAAATCCATATCCTCCACTGGTCTTGTTGATCCATATTTAGCCTTTACCAACTTATACAGCTCTACCAAATCTTCTCTGTTAACACTCTTAAGCAATTGACTAAAGACTAAGTACATCTTTAAACTTCCATCAGCTCTAATTATTTGAAAGTAGTTGTTCTTTCCTTCTTTATGGATCTTCCAGTCAACAATGGTTAAAGGTTTAGTAGCTAAAGGTACAACATCAATTGCAACCTCTTTTTCATCTAGAATGACTTCCATTAGACTTTGAAGCTCTGCTGTGTGTTTATCCTCATCCACCTTCTGCTTCTTAGTACTCTCTTGTTCCAACTCTTCTCCTGATCTCTTTGAACTACCTTCCACCAAGCCTATTTTGAAGTCAACAAATGTATTCGCCCTCTTGAAAGCTCTATCAAACATCTTCTGAATAGAATCAAAAGATTTGTTCTTCAAGTCTTTGAGCTTCTTTCCTTCCATATTCTTTAGGTAAGTACACATGATTTTTCTTTGTTGAGCTTGGGTTGGTGGTTTGTTCCTCTTCTCTTCTGCACTTTTAGCAGCAAAGTGCTTTCTTCTTTGTTCCAAGAGTTGTTGAAATAATTTTGCCTTTTCTTCAACAGACAACTCTTCTTGCTCCTCTGCTTGCAGTCTTTGAGCCAATTCATGATCAGCCTCAATCTTAGCCTGAATATCATCCCATTCTTCAATCAAGGCAATATTGGCTTCTTTTTCTTTTTCAGCTTTCTCTCTTGCAAGTCTTTCTTCTTCATCAAATTCAGCTTGTAACTTTAAAGCAACTTCTTCATCAAGCCTGATTAGATCTTTCTTCTTCATAGGCTTCACAGGTTCTTCTATCATTATTCCTTTACCCTTATCCTGTGATTATTGTGAAGAAATTGTTGTTGTTGTTATAGATTTACTTGGCTCTTGAAAAATAATCCCTTTCTCCTTGGGTTTTGAAGTTTTTAATGCTTCAAGTGCTTGAGCCAATGTAATTTATTCAGTAGTTATTGTAACAGTTGTTGCAGCAGTACTAACTTGAGCAGCATCAACTACATCTTTAACAATATTTTCATTTTGCCCTGCAACAAACCCCTCTTCACCATTTAAAGCATCCACATCAAACATTTCTTTGTCAGCATCATCTTGAACACTAACTAGGGTAATTTCTTCATTTGCATCAATAACATTAATCCTCCCCTGTTTGGATGCATCCTCACCCAAACTTTCTTCATCTCCAGAGGATTCTACCTTAGCTGTTAAACCATAAAATGGATAAGAGTTCATTATTAGTGTGTAGTGGGTGCTATGGGAATTTATGTGGGGCAAAATGAGTTAATATGTCTGTGATATCATTTTGAGGTGTATGAACATCTCATTTTGATTGTTTAGTGTGGTGGTGTTTAAGTATTCCATTCGATCACAGGGTGTGGTGATAATGGATATAAAGACGTGGTATGCATATGCAAGTCAATACATTGGTTTTAAGGATTAAAGCGTTTATATGAAGTGTGTGATATGGGAAGGAATAATGTGGTTGAAATATGGAAGTTGGTAGTAAACTTTCATATATAGAAAGTGAATTTTGGAAATGAAAAGTTATTTTTAGAAAGTAGTTTATAAGCACAATGTTTACCCACATTAAAGCTTAGGTTTTTATAAAAAACTTAAGGTATTAAAGGTAATTAATTAACTAATAAAAGATAAAAAAATATTTTTTATACATGAATAGTAAATACAAATTTTAGAAAAAAAAGAAAAAGAAAAAAAAGAATAAAGCCCAATCCTAGTAGTGAGGGAAAAACTAATTTTAGTATAATTAGAATTCTAATTCGATAATTATCTAGATCTTTTTCCCCACTATAAATACAAACTCTAACCCCCTATTGTATTTTAAACCTGAATCGCACACAAGGGCAGAGAAAAAAAGAAGATTTTATTTAATTTTAAGATCAAGCTAGTATATTGTTTTTTTGTTCAATGAATCAAGGTTTGATATGTTTCAATTAAGCTTTTGTTATTTAGTTTCATTAAATCATGTAATAATTATTATGATGGATAATTAGGGTTTCATAACATCTGTAATTAATGATATAATAAACATGTTATAATGATTAGGGTTTAATTAGAAGCTTATGGGTGTAATTGGTTTAGGTTAAATTCGCGTAAAATCGATTAGGGTTGGCAGAATTAGGGCTGTTTGTTTTTGAGTGATATCTAGGTGATGAAAGGAATGATTTGATATGAGATCTTGATCTAGGTTTTAGCTCAGAGAGTCTAGTTTTTTCCAGAAATCCAGCCTCGAAAGTTTTTTTAAGGTCGGGAGTCATTCAAATGTTGGTTACGGCCTAAAAGTTGTCAGAAACAGTAAATACGGGTCATTATTATGTCATGTTTGTGAGTGTAAAACCTATACTTAAAAGTGGAATTAATCTTAGCCCTTTTACATTAGTTAAGTTCCATATGTCTAGGGATAATCCTGTAAAAATTAGCCTCTGAAAGTATGTCTAAGTATGGTAGTTAGAGTGATATAGTTTGGTGTGCAATCAGATCCGAATTAGGGCACTTTGGAAGTTTGATTTTATTTGAGTTAGTTACACATGTAAGTAATACTTGGGAATCACCAGGTATTAATATACTCAAAAAGGAACATGGGTGAGTTCGGTATATAATTATGAAGGTCATAAGCTAAGGGTTTTTGGTACGTAAAGAGACTAAAAATTCTGCAATTCTGAGTTAATTGTAAGTAGTTAGTTTAAAGTGTTAGTAAGATGGTTAAGGTTGGGCATGGTGAGGGTAATTAAACACCTTAGACATCCATCATATGATTGCTGCATGGGCGTAAGCTTTTGGCTTAGTCGCGTGTAACACGTGTTGTTTTGATTGTTTAGTTTTATACAAAGGAGTTTGGAATTGCTTAAGCATCAGGTGAGTTTCATAACCCCTTTTTCTTATGTTTTCTTGGGGTGAAAATGATGCTATGAGTTTAAATGTTTTAGTTGCTGTGATTATGTGTTTATATGTTATGTGGTACGCTCCATGGCTTTGTGTTCAATTGGAGGCGTTTATGTGGTATGCTCCATGGCTTTGTGTTCAATTGGAGGCGTTTATGTGGTACGCTCCATGGCCTTGTGTTCAATTGGAGGCATTTATGTGGTACGCTCCATGACTTTGTGTTCAATTGGAGGTGTTTTGAGGTATGTGAGTTCGGTTGGAGAGTGGTGTTTACTACTCAATCAAATCCAACTGAAGGGTTGAAATAATACCTACTAACTTTGTGTTCCGATCGGAGGGTAGTGAGCTACCCATGACCCTATTGTGAGTGTGGAACGATAGACCCAGTGGACTGCGGGACACTGTGGTGGATCGGGTTGTACGTGGACTACGGGACACGTGTGTTGTTATGGATTGTTTTAGTAATCGCATCAATTGTTTGAAAGATTTTGTTATGTGTCTTAAACCTATGACTCTCACCAACCATTGTGTTGACATTTTAAAGCATCATTTTTAGGTGAGCATCATGAGGATGTTAAGGCTAAAAGAAGTGGCTAGAAAGACCATTAGGAATGCATTTGGAGTTTGCTCTTGAGTTTTATTCGTGTTTGATGCATGGATTCTTTTGAATTCTATTTGATTTTTATTAGGTGTCGTATAGTCATTTATGTCTATTGTATTATGAAAACCCCTTTGTCATTTAATGCAAGACGACACCATAAAAAAAAGACGGTTTCTTTTGTTTTTTGGAATTGTCTCAGGACACATTGTGTCTTTTATATTTAGTTTAGCATTTAGTGCATCTCTTATGTTGACACCATTGTGTTGTGATATATCACCGATGATGTTACGCCTCGTGTTCCGCCTTGGCGGGGTGTGACAGATTGGGTATTAGATCCTTGTTATAGAAGAATTAGTGGTTAGCCTGACTATAAACCTAGGGGTCCTTCAATGTAGATGCAGTTTAGGGCTTAAATGTATTAATGCTATAGACTGCTATGCCTCCCCATCTATGTTTATGCATAGCTTATTATATCAACGTAATTTGCTAAGTTGTCATTTTTAGTTATTTTGCCTACCATTATTATGATCGAAATGGTATTACATTCTTATATTTTAGCTAAGATTTTTCCCCAACACCCGTAAGAAGTCTTGTTGGGAATCGTTATTTTCCCAACTGGCCTTACGCGTTATAAGGATCCTCTTGTGGAACCAGAAGGTAATAGATAGTTTGATCGTTTGTCGGATGCATGTAATAGGCTGACCCGCGGGAGTCGGGTGATTCTTGCGAAGGCAAAGTCCACACCCAAACGAGGCCCCAACATAAGTTTATAGTTTATATCATTCCCTTCCTTTACCTCGTCATGTTGTTATTGATTATTTCTTTGGATATTCGTATTTATGGGAAGTCGTTGCGAGCCTTTCTGTTCCATTATGAGTCGTTTCCGATTTTTCATTTGATATAATAGTAGTTTTATTTGATGGAGCAACTTTTTATGTGTTAAGTTAGGGAGTGGTTTGTAAGACGTGCAATGTAGAATATGTGCTTGTATGTAAATTATGTTTGAAATGGGTAATCTTGGAAGTAAGTACCAAGCGTGTGAAAGAGGCACTTATATTATAGTGGACAACATAAATTATAAAGGCATCACACCACGTAGACTTGTGATCATGAGAGAGTTGTATTTTATTTATGTTTGGTTTTTAAGATTGGTAGTGTAATATGTTTTTTTATTGATATGTGTATTCATGAATAAGTATGGTGGTATTGGTAGGAATTATTCATCTTACCCCTAAATGGAGGAAGATTAAAAGTTTGAGTGTGATTATAGATAGAAATTTCCTCTTCTATCTAGCTAATTGCGGATACCTATAATGCTTTTATAGAGGTTGCTCGTCTTGCTTGGTTATTTGTTGATTCCTAAGTCTAAGCTTAGCATCCCTTCATCTTACTTTGTTAGTAAGGATACCCTATTTTTCCTATTCGATGTCTCGATGTATATTGGTTGTTCGAAATCTGCTCTTTTGAATATAGGCACGTTTCGTTAGTTCTTTCGTTGCATTGACTTCTCGTATGAGTATTAAACGTTTCTTTTAAGCACTAATTGTTCCTAACATATTAGTGTGTATCATTACTCACATGATTATATATCCCTTGGTTTTCGTAACCCATTGGCGACGTGTTAGTATCGATGCTTTTAGGTTTGCGTTGTCGATCGTTATTTTGGATAAGACCGTACGTTTTCTTTTGGGTACGTAACGTCTTGCATGAGTTTTCTTGTACGAGTTCGTTTGATTCTATTTTGAGTATATGGTTCCTGGTATTTTTTTTCGTTTTCAAACAATAGAATTGTGTTAGAGTTCTTACGGTGTTTTACGATCCCTTTTGGAATAATGGTGTCCGTTTGTTAGTAACAATTAAAATTGATATATTTTATAATTGATGTCTAATTATAAAAACCCTTTGGAAGTATTGTGTTGGTGTTTGTAGAAAATTGTGTATAAAATGATTCCTTATTGTAAAATAGATTTTTATTTATTATAAAAAACAGGTTAAAGTGATTCATAGGGTAAGGTAAGATAACCATTTAGATAGACACTCCTAATTTTTTTTTATGACAACCAGAATGAATTTTATAAAGATTACATTTAAAACAATTTTATTTATTCTTTAAAATGATTTTTATACTTAAAGTAACTTCTTTATTTTAAATTGATTTTTATAAAAACATTATTTTAATGTTGGTCCATTGAGTAAAGTCGATAAATTGGTAAAGAAATTTCCGTATTTGGTATTGGATTTTTTTTCTATGTGTTCAATTGTCGAGGTAAGCGCTTGATTTTTCTTCGTTGCGTTTTCATACCGGTGCACTATACGTACCTTTCTTTCAAAAGGTTCTCTTGTCATTTTGATCTAACACGACTACTTGCATATGTGGAATCTCCTATATGCATTCTAAAAACCTTTTGACATCGATATTCGTATTGTATCATATTCGATTGTTGTAACCCTTGGAGTTCGTTGATATCGTTGAATCGTGAAGCATTTGATGTGATTGTGGGAATAGACTGGTTGTCCAAGAGGAAGTTTGTGATAGTGTGTCATGAGAAGGTGGTTTGTTAGGATTAAGAAAAAGACTTGGTCACCCCATGCTTTCGTATATTATCATAGCACATAATTTTTTATTATGTAATCGTATTATTTAATGGTGAGGGCCGGGTCTTTACCCCCACTGTAAGCCCACACCATAAGCCCGTTTAATGGGAATTTTTGTAAGAACCAATTTAAACCCTCTACCACACCTGGAGAGTGCAGGAAATTAAATCTTTGACACACACTTCTACGAGTGTGTTTCTCTCAGTTTTTATCTCTCAACCCCATCTCTCACTCTCTAAACTTTCTCTCTCTAAAGATGAATGACTATCCATCTTTGAGTCAACCAAGACCACCGGATCTGGAATCTCTTTATTATAACAATTGGTATCAGAGCCATGGTTACACTCTTGGGTCGGTTTTACTTTGTTTATGGTCCGGTGGTCCCTCTAGGTCGTCCGCAAATCTGTCTTTTTTTATCATTGTTGGTGTTACTGTTCATGTTACTAAGTTCCGGTACTGTTTCGCGATAACTGTTCATATACTGTTCCCATACGTGGAATTTTTTTTAACAAGTCACCACCCCCCCCCCCCCATGAAATGGTTGTGTATTGTTGTTGATTTGTGATCACTTATATCATGTTTTAACGTTTTTTTTGAGCTTAAAAGACAAGCAACAAAACGGGTTTTATTTTCCAGGTTGCTTTGATGCAAGAAGAAAAAAGACAAAACCAGTTTCCGAAATTTTAAGGAGAAAGTCAACAGCGTTATGGACTGGTCAACTTGCTTTTTTGACTATTGCGTTTTGACAAATTGTGAATTGCGGTTTGACTGTTTGCGTTTGGCCACTAATGAAACCATTTATATAGAAAAATAAACGTTATGCTGCCAATTTTTTTAAAAATCTTGCGTTTTGCCTTGGGTTGGTTGCGTTTTGCCCCCAAGACAGCTTGCGTTTTGGTAATGATGCTTGGTTGCATTTTGTTAAATACACAAGACCCAAACCGAGTCAACTCGGTTCTTACCGAGCTGACCCGGTCAAAACTCAACCGAGTCTAAGTAAACAGAATAACTCGAAGGACAAAAACAACTCGAAAAACCATAACCACAACATTCTACAACCAACAACATCAACCAAAATCAATTCAACAACATCACAACTTCAATCATCATCAACCCAACAACATCATCCAATACCTACAACTATAACATCGTCACAATCACCCATCACAACTCCACCATCTCCATACAACTTTACAAGCCTCGACACAAAATAAATAAATTGATCTCAGACATCTTTTCGTTTGTGTTCGACATGTATCATCTAGATCTTTATAAGACCTAACACACGAAATAGAAAGAATCATCATAGATCCATGTGAAGCTCAAACTTCTTTTCATATTCGAAATTAAAGAAAGAGTCATAACAACTTTGTTACACTCAATCTTTGTTTCGATTTAAGAAAAACTCAACAACCAAAACGGAACCTACCCGAGACCCTTAGTGGCCTTGATGATCTTGAAGTCGTCATCTTTACCACATACACGAAAAAGGCTGCTTCATTTCATCTTATGGAGTAATAAGGGTGGACGCTGCTTCTTTTTTTGTTGTAAAGAAAGATCATTTATGATGCGTTTGGGTATGATTATACGAATGACAATATGATCTTGTTGTTGGTTGAGTTATGGATTTGATGGTATGAAGATCAGATGTGTATTTAAAGATTTGGGTTAATAGCAAATCAAGGAAATAAGGAGATCTCGTCTTTGTTTCTTTGGCTGCGAATGATGTGGGAGATGTAAGAGGCGGTTAAAATGTGTTTAGGGTTAGGGTTAGTTGTTAAATGTGGAGAAATTTCAGGAATTGGGATCTTATATCTCAAATTCTAAGTTGGATCGAGTTAAAAGAAGTTTCAAGTGGGCCGGGGTATTAACTGATGATATTGTGATGGATATCTGGATACAATGCTTGGACCAAGTTTATTCTTTTTAAGATGGGCTGTGTTTTCTGTTTACTGGGCAGGTACTTATGGATGAATTTTTTTTTGTGCTGGAATGGTTTAGATTGTTGATTACAATAACAATTTAGGCTTATATCTATAGACCGAGTCGAGTAATAAAATGCTATCACGACAAGTTGACTAGACGATGTTTATCCGTTAACGACATTCAAAAATAACATTTGTCTAGTTTAACGACATTCTTGAACAACAACACAACAAACATGATACATAACGCTAAATAGATTCTGAAGAGATTCGATAAATGACAAATGGCTAGAGATTCGGACTACGATGACAAGTGATCACGAAGTTGATTTGGTATCCCTTATTTGTGATTGAAGTGGGATTTCACGAAGGCGTGTTCTTATTTTATCTTGAAGTCGGGGTTGGTTGGATGCATGACTTTTCATGATAACTTGCTCGTGCTTAAGATTTAAGTTGAAGACTTGGTTTATCTAGTTACCAGTAGTCAAGGTGGATGGTTGAAGACCTGGATAACTATCACTTAAAGGAGTTACGTTGTAGTACTCAGTGTCACACGCAGAAGACGATGTGGATAATCGCAAGAGGTGATGAATGTCTTCATTACTTGGCAGGGGTAAAGAGTACTTAGAGATTTGCATGGAGCATAAATCTCTACACCGTCCATTCCAACATAGTGCACAGCTTAAGTCACAATAACGGGGAAATTCTACATCAATTTTCAAGTTTTGTGTATATCGGGTTACTCCATCATGGTCACTTCAAATAGCCGACATAAAAGGTTGGTAAGATAGTCAGAGAGAGTAACGAGTAGAGACTTGATCAGCTGTTGATACTCAACAGGATTCATTTGGGTTAAATTTTATTCTTCTCTAAGATTTCAAGTATATGTGCGTACAAAATTTGTTGCAGATTCTGAGGAATCAAAACAGCAGGGGAAGGAGACATACAACTGAAGCTCAACGGTACACGTGACAAAACTTCATAAAAACATTTTCCTTGTTAAGGTCATTCCAACTACTTGGGAAAAGATGTAAGAAACATTTTCTCTAATGATAAAAAGAGGGAGAAATTGCGTACAACTCGGGACTTAAAATTGACTTAGTGTACAATTCATATCAGCACTTTCCTGAAGGGAGTAAATGTATTCAGTCAAGGACGCACAACAAAGTTCACTCGATAGGGCTTTATAGATTATGCCGAGGTTAGTCCACAAGAATATTAGTGCTTCAACTTTTATTTTGATCTACAATTTCCGACTTTCATTAAATGGGATAAAGTGTGTATTTCGGGTGCTTGGCTCAGATAATGAGACTGGTGGCATCTCATCAGCTACATATGGGAAGATTTTTTCCCTGATACTTTTGTATGGCATTAACTTCACTTTCACAGCGGGAAGAAAATGAGAAGAATTATTTAAACATGAGAGATTCGTTGCTAGATACCATTTGAATATAGCCCCTGAACTGATAATCAATATGCTATTCTTAAAAGGAAGCAGCAATTTTTTATGTGGTGTGCTACTTAATCCGTTGTGCACTATTTATTTCTAAGCTTGAAAGAAAGATGAGAAACTCTCAAGAGATGATTATCGTTTGTGTGGGGAAGCTATAGAAAGTGTTTAAATAAAGAATAAGTGAGCCTGAATTAGGGGGAAGCTATTCAGTAACTTCCTCCTTAACCAAAACTGTATGGTTACTCAGTTCAGGCCTAGCACAATATTTTCTCCTACAAGGTACTACAAAGAGATTCTTAGTGAGTTGCAGACTTGAAGTCAAATGAAAAGCAGATTCTAGAAAACTTCGACATGACCAGAAGTGCAGGAAAATGAAGTTTTTTTAAGACTTGCAACTTATTCAGAAACTTTGAGATGACCAGAAGTGTATGAAGAAAGTTGTGCCTTCAAGTTGATCAAAGGGCACTGAAGACTTCATCAGCATTAGAAGCTCCGTGAAAGTGCTTGGTCGTAATCAGTATGTACTTGTAGAGGGGAAATATCAAAGTCTTCAAGAGAGGATGCATCAAAATACGTCGAATATTCCCCCCCCCCCCCCCCAGGTGCCTCGAATGCTTGGCGTGGTGGAATCTTAACAGTTGTGACTACCAGAACTTCTACAACGAACTGAATGACATCTTCATTTCGGTATTCAGGTCCACAAGATTTTCCATTTTCATAAAACTTTTCATAAAACCAAGAAAAGAAAATACAAAAATATAAAACCTACAAAAACCATAAAAATCAGAAAATTGAAAATACCAAAAATATTTTTTCAAGAACAATGTCTTATTCTGAGAAATCGATAACTTTACCGGATCTAGAAATCCATTCAATAATGACAACGCGGGTCTTTAAAATTAAGTTCGAGCAGAGTTCAAATAGTTTTTCAAAACAGGTTGACTAAATGGCTTGTAGTTATTTCAGACTGCAACCCGGTCTTCAAATGAGGAAAGCTCGTCGCCAAAAAGACGGTTGTTCCTAACAACGGGTGATTAAGTTTCCTCGGGCATGGTTACTCTATGATCCATGCAACTACCGATTTAAGTACGCTTTAGAGTGCATTATTTCTTGATAAAGAAGAGAAGTCTTCTTTTTAACCAAATAATTTTTCTTCTATGATTCTTCAAAAATTATTTGTGTTAACCATGGTGGAAAAGGTGTTGTCTTTCAAAGCTAAATCCAATCATCTCATCTCTATACAGAAAAAGATTTTAAAAAAGAATTTTTCTATCACTCAAACAATGTCTACAGCTCTTTAAATAGAAAACGGGACATTATTTGAGGGGGAGAAATGTGCTAATAATTCTTTCAAAATGATCTTTTTGAATAATCAAGGAGTAAACGGAAAAGGTTTGACAATAACTAATCATGATTTAAAAGGGAGTTAATTAATTTTAACTCATTTAAGACTTAGATGTTATAATATGAATTCAACCTTTAGGACTTAGAATGAAACATATGGCAATTAGGTACTTACTTCGTTTAACGTACATAAAAAGGTTCTAGATTGCCAGTGGTATAAGTTTTATAACCCGAAAAATGCTATTTTTTCTCAAAATTATTGATTTCCATAAATCGAAGTTCGGGTTAATCATTGAAAGTGTTCTAATCAAATCAAGAATTTCAATTTTTCGAACACTGACAAACAGATTTTTCAGAGAAATCTCGCCACGGTGGTCGAACAAATACAAAAGATCTCTTTAAATAGAATACGGGTCCTTTGTTCGAGGGGGAGAAAGTGTTTCGAATTATCCTTCAACATGTCACGAATAAATATATGGAAAAAGTTTTAAACTTAACGGACAATAAATTGATGGGGAGTTTTAACTCCCAAGGGCTCATTTGGTCATAATTGTTAACTTTAAGAGCCTTAAATATAAATTTTCAAGATTAGTGACTTAGGCTTATAACTACACTCGATCAATAATGCCAACAAATAACAACTCATAATATTAAAATGCTTTAGGTTTGTTTGGAAATAATTATGTAGTTTAAAGCGATGATAGTTGACAGATAAGTTTTCTGATTCGATTAGTATATTCCCCTAGCAGTTTAATCTCTAAGCTTACTGTTCAAGGAGAAGAATGTATTGGTTCAAAAGATGTACCAATAGGTTGATAAGTATGAGAACCCTTTAGATAGCATTATCCTCAGTGAAGAAATGTTTTACATCCAAGAACTTAGTTGACTAGGGAATTATCATTTTCAGGCTATTAGAGGGAATAATTGTGACACCGAGACTTACTAACCTTGTTGTTTCAATTTATATCAATCACTATCTTGTAAGGAAAATACGCTCATCAGGGACTTAAATGACTTGATGTTTATATTTCGAATTATTTGTGTACTTCGAATATTTGTTGTGTCTTCTCAAGAAAGGATTGCTGGTTCGGGGGAAAGCTAAGACAACTTCCATCTGGAGAGTATCGAGACGGACTACAGATTGCTAACATGGACAAACTGACTATGCCACTTTAAGTTTGAATATTTCAGGTCCTGTCTCATACACAATCTTGTACATCAATAAGTAGTGTGGTAATCAGTGTTATGTGTCAGTTTAATGAATTTTTCATGAGTTTTCTTACTCGTTAAACTCCAAAAAAATTTATAAAAACTCTCATAACTGACACTAACAAGCCCCTCAGTAATTGAGGGGAGCATTAATATAGGTTCCAAAATCGGCTTGTAATTAATCAGGACCACATTTTCCTTCCCTAATTTTCTAACATATTTAAATCAATTGAGATCCTAAATCTCAAAGGGTTTGAAATTTTTGATCAGGGGAGAGAATGTGATTTAAAATTTTCCTAACTTAAATCAATTGAGATCCAAAAATCTCAATGGATTTGAAATTTTTGATCGGGGGAGAAAATGTGATTTAATTTTGAAAATCTAATAAAAAATGTGATCTTTTGGACTCAAGTGTAGACTCTCCCATATGTGCTAAACTCTTTCGAATATCGATGAACATATTAAGGGGGAGCGAATGGTGTATGATGACAAGTGTGGGAATACCAAAGACAGACCATGTAATTACTTTTTCAGAGTATAAGGATGGTAAGCTTAGGTACTCGTTCCCACGATCACGCCAGAGCCGGAGGGATCTACCCAGGGACAATCCACTAGTTAGTGTAGAAGTCCTTAAACGTGATTACAAAAGGAGTAATGTGAGAATAAAGGAATAGTGCGGACTGAGATGGAGCTAGTACGGGAACATACCCAACAAGGTACTAGTAATGAAGTCTCGGTAAGCACTGAAGGGGTTGAAGAATGAAAAATAAATGTTAAGATAAAGGGTGAAAAGAAAGCAGCCCTCCTTAAACATTAGGCAGAAACTGGGTCACTACATATGCTGCCAGAATCACATGGTTGATTGCTGACATTGAAGAAAAGTACCATGGACTCAGTGATACGCTGCACAACCCTCCCTAGCCACTCAAAATCCCTCAAAGGATACTTGTTTCATTTCTCACAGAGGTCAATACATTTCTATCGTCCCTCTCACTCCGAGTTAGACGATATTGAAAAGGTGCCAGTCTGCTCCAGCCTCCGACTACTAAAACCAAAAGTAAACTATAGAGTCTAGAGCCATGAGATCATCCATAAATCTCGCTAGGACACTAATACAAACTAAGCTTACTCATCACACACTGTGATAGTAAGTAAGATCTTAAGAGTCCTACGCACTATCCTCGTGGTATTGCCAGAACATCCGAGTGATACGAAAGTACTCACAATGAAGATGGAAATCCTTCTAGAGCCAACATAAAACAAGCTCTTGGTAGGTGACATGTGAGATCCATTATGGGTCAAACTTGTGACAAATGGAAAGCAACAATGGTGCGATTCTTTATGAATCAAACTTGTTCTAGGCAGTGAATTGACGAATTGTTTTTGGCAAACCATTCGATGTGCTCAACAATTGATTTTTGAGCACATTGACTGTGTAGATCTTTCAAAACAAATGTTTCTTTGATGAAATTTGATTTTGTGCAATAAAACACTCTCGAGGTGTCACAAAAATACCTTCTCAAGTGAGACGTCGATTGATTTTCAAATCAATTTTCCTCTTTAATCGGTAAGATAGTAACTAACCAATTCACTCTTATCGTGCTGTCTGCTTTGAGACGTTCCGATAAAGAGAACTGGTAAGTATGGTAATTCTAATGGTTGAACATTGGATGATCCGATACTGATACTGGAAATCCTGTCAAAGAGATTCTTCTTAAGATGAATCTACCTGATCACAGGTCGGTCCTCACGGATCCGGAGGTTAATCCAACTAGACTCAAGCGAATGACAAAGCCATATTCGTCCACAAGCTTTATTGCTAACTGTTTTATTACAGGCTCAAGTAAAAAATGGAGATGGAGATACCTCATTCCAGTAGAGTCAATTCACAACCCCATGCTCACACTTATCGTTCCTAATCAAAGACATCATGACAACTGTAAGACCTATAACACAGCTTCCGCAACTCTGATGAGTACAATCATGATCCAGAAAAGTGTGAGCATGCCGGTCCGAAGGTCACAACATCACATTGAGGAAATACTGCCACAAGGATGAATTGGAGATTCAATGTGGCTGATGATCTCAAAGAATGCTCAATGATCACATCCAAAGACAAGTCGAAGGAACAATGCTCAAATATCACTACTTGCTATACAATGAAATCAATGAATGAAGAATCAAAGACTACGAGCTAAAGTCAAAAGGTCAAGGCTTAGAATGCTAGAATTCAAATTGCATTTTTAGGGGTGACCTCCCTTAGGGGGAGATTATTAGGTTTAAGAAAAAGACTCGGTCACCCCGTGTATTGTCTAGAATAGCATAGTTCGTAGTTTAATCGTAAGCGTATGACTCATGGTATTGGGCCGGGTCATTTACCCACTTGTAAGCCCATACCATAGCCCATTAGGCCATCTAAACACATGTATTTATACCCCTTTCCAGCTATGGGAAGGGGTTGGTTGTTCATTGTATAACAAACACACACTTCTTCCCATTTTCTCTCTCTAGAAATCGGCCTACACACTAATCCTTGATTGTGTTATGATATCCAAAAGATTACATGAAATATGTTTCCTTCTTGGAGGTGGTGATGGTGTTCTTTCATTTTGGTGTTCCTTACTTGAGGATTCAAGGTTGACATAGGTAGGAGATTTGACACTAATTCTTGCAGTTTTTCTCTTGTAGTTGGGTGAGTTTGTCTTGGATGAACTAGTCATGGTGATGAACTAGTGATGTATGTGTGTGAAAATTGCAAGAAATGTGAAGAAAAATGAGGTTGAGGGTGATGATTATATGGTGGAAGTGAGGAAGTGTTTTACATGGAGGTTCTTGGATTATATGGAAGTTATGATATATCCTAAGGTTTAAAATCTCATGTAGGATCATATAGCATGATTATAAGATAAAGTAAAAAAAGTTAAAAGACAAGATTGTCAAAATACTTAGATTATAAATTACTATTTTAACTGATATATGAGAATGTGTGTGTGATGAACAATATGCTGCTTATTCAACATACATTATATTTACAACATACATTTAACTTAAAGGAAACCCAAGGGTGGCTTAAAGGTAAGGCAAGTAAAGCTAGGGCTTTAGGCCCCCAAATTTTTAAGGCCCCCGATTTTCATAGACCTGTATATATATAGTCACTGTCATGGTTTTTAGGTCGTCATCTATAGAAATCCGATTATGAAAGGCCTCAAATAGCCCCAAAAAAATTGAGAACTACCGGTTCGTAAACATAGGTTTCTTTCTTAAAAAGCCCCCTATCCCCCGGAGATTTTAGGCAACTAGAAAAAACAAAAGCAAAACCCTACTCGACTTTTTTCCTATATCGTTCTCTAAGTCTATGAACCGTTGATTCTGTTAATAAGATTCAATTGCACTCGTGTTTGATTGTTACTTATTCATAATCAGTGTGTTCTTGGAGTTTTTATGTGATTGGGTTTCTAATTCGAGTTAGGGTTTCATACTTTAAATCGCATCTTCTGGGTTTGCATCTGATTCTTTACTAATCTACTCTCCTTGTTGATTACGTGAGTAAGAAGGTGCGGCTAATAAAAGCTTAAGTCGATTGGGTGCTTCTTAAACCTTTCTTGTTGGTTCTTTGTGCCGAATGAATTAAACTTGTCCTAGGGTTTATTTTTTGTTATTGTTGATTGTTGGGATTTAAAGTCACTTGATGATAATTAGCTAAAAGACAGTTTTCTTAACCTATAAAGTTCTATAAGCTATAACAATTGTTCGGATGTTAACTGTATAGATTTATTTTCGGAACTAAGACTTTTGAGAGAGATTATACATTTAAAAAAACGACACAACGATTGATATTCTTAACTATATTAGAAATTTAAGTTTTTTTCCATAATGCTTATGTCGCATATAAAATATTGTTATTAGTTTCAGTGACAGTTTCTTTGGCGGAAAGTAGTTTTCAAAACTTAAGTTAATTATAAATTATTTAAGATGAAAAATGTCACAAGAAATATTAAATAGATTGACTCATTTATCGATAGAAAATGAAATATTATACAATATTTATTTTAAAAAATTCATCAAAGATTCGCATAAAAAAACCTAGAAAGGTAAATTTTATATAAACATTTTTTGGCAAATAACTTCATAAAAAGGTCCCGTTTTAAAGCTTCGCTTTTGGCCTCCGTAAAGGTTGAGCCGCGCCTGAATTTAACAACACATTGACTTGCCTGTCAAGGTCAGTGCTGCTCTTTTTAGGAGTTTTCTAAACGAACGGGCGTGACTTGTTTCTGAAATCATCAAAATGAATCATATTATATATAGCAACTCATG
>BQNB010101363.1:9566-24487 GCA_026074375.1 Tanacetum coccineum | reverse complement strand
ATAAAGTTGAGCGAGAATCATAGATTTACGACATACAAAAATATCACAAAATAAACTTTCAATTAGCTGCTGCAATTACCAAAACAATTCATGACACCAATTAACCACAACCGGATGAAACATGCCCACGATCCACAATCATACCAAATTCATATGTGCGCTACATGGCCTCATAATAGCTCACGCAGTCTTACCATCGTTAAACCTCATTTTGCATATTGGGATCCACAATACCAAACATATCATATCATAACGCAACGGGACGGAACATGCCCACGATCCAATACACATAACCACAGCAAGCTTAAAAACATTTTAACACGACAACAAGCATCATTCTCACCCCAAAATAACATGAGAAAAAGGGGCTATGAAACTCATCTTTGCTTAGCTTTCCAAAAGATTCCAACAAAAAGCTTCACAAACAACTAGCACAAATCTAAACAACAAAATAACTCGTGTTACACGCTACTAAGCCAAAAGCTTAATGCACATGTAACAATCATATGATGGATGTCTAAGGTGTTTAGTTACCCTCATGGGTCACCCCGACACCATGCCCGACATTAACCAATTCGTTTACACATTATTTCAAAGTCTTACAATTTACCCGAAAACGCAGAATTTTGACCTCACTTTACCATTTTCTAAACCAAACCTACTGAGCTTTATAAATTCTACCAAAAATCACAGGTTAAATACCATGAGTCTACTAACTCCATGATTTTTCCAAAGCCCATTTACATGCACAAGTACTCCTAAGAAAATCAAACTTCAAAACAGTCCCAATTCGGATCTGTTTGCATACTAAAAAGTTTAGACCTAAAAACCATACTTAGACTCCAAATCAGAAGCTCTCCTTTGGGGGATTTCTAATAGACACATAGAACTAAACTCTTGTAGAAGGGATAATCCTAATTCAAATTTTAAGTGGGGGTTTTATACCTCGTAATCTGACCTAAATCTGACCCGTATTTACTGCTCTGACAACTTTTCTTGCAACCAACGTTTGAATGACTTCCCGACCTCATAAACCTTCGAGGCCGGATGTTCTGAAAACTAGACTCTCTGAGCTACGTTATAGACACCGGAAACTTGACAAAAGCTATTACCATCATTGAGATATCAGTCAAACAACACACCCAAAGTCGTGCCCCAATCAAATCAAATTCTAACAGCGAATTAAGTTTAACCATTACAACCCATACAGCTTCCTAATTCCAACCCTAAAAATTATAATCAAACAAGAACATTATACCATTAATTACAGATTTAATGAACCCTAATTATCCACCATATTGATTATTACATGATTAAAGATTAATAACTAACAAGGATTAATTAAAACTTACCTTAGAGCTTGATTTCTTCACAAAAGCAAAAACCCTAATTTTTCTCTTCTCTTTTCTTCTGTTCGTCCGATTATACAAAGGGGAAGGGGTTTGGGATTTTATTTTGTATTTATAGGCCCCCAACTAATTATAGATAAGATCTAATTAGTATTTGTTTCCTTTTAAAATTTCTTTTTTCTTTCTTTTTCCTCTAAAATTCGTTTTAACTATTCATGTATAAAAAAATATTTATTTATTTATTTATTAATTACTTAATTATTTGCTTTACCTTATGTTTTTATAAAAACATAAGATTAAAAAGAAAAACAAAACTAATTAAAAGGAACAACATAAAAAACAACAATAAAAAAAAAAAAACAAAATTTTTTTGAGCAATAAACCTATTTGCGTAAACCAATTTTAACAAGACTTTAAAAATAATTAACTTTTCATTTTTATTAAACCTAACATTCCAAAAATAGAAATTTCATTTCTTCCTTATTCTAACTACTAGAACCTAATCTCATCCTAATATTACTAACACATAAATACGTATACGTATAATTACTTACACAATTAACGCGAAACCGCTTCAATTACCAAAATCATTTCCTTGTCACCAAAAGTGAACGAAATGAATTCTACAAAATCCAACACAAATCCAATCCCAATGAGACGGTCACGCTTAATGGATTGATTATGCAATCTCACATATCCCACACAAACACATATAAACACATATAACACATAACCCATACTTATAGAACAGATATTTAGGTCAACACTACGGTTTAACCAACCTGCTCAAGCCACGGTTGTCACACCAACCGATTGGATACTCCGTATTGAACCGACTTCCAGACATTATAAATAGAAAACTCAAAAATGAGTTTTAAGGGTGCTAAATCATATTCTCGATACCTAAAACCAAAATTCGATTTTCAAGGAGAAAAAAGCAGAAGAAGGTCGAGGCAACGTATTCAATTCCATAGAGACATCAGTAATTCCATATACTTTAGTCATCAGTTCAGTTTTTGGTATCATTTTTTAACAACGGTTAGTTTACCTTGGCAACTTATTACTTCTCGTATTTATTATGACGAATTGAAGCTAATACCTTTAGGTAGTAGCCATTATTAGGAAGATCTGAATGTTAGGTATTTTGGTTATATTCGATTATTTCTTGTGATTTATCGTTGTATGCTTGTTTATGTTTATCAATTTATACTTTGTTTACGCGTTTTTGTATGGACCTATCATCAACTGGATCTAGCTAAGTGGAACACAGCGAAACCCACCCCCCATCTAGAGTCGGGATAGCTCTCCATATAGTAATTATAACCACCTAAATAATAGTTACACAAATCATTGTCCTTCTTAAATTGTGTCTAGGAACGACTTCGGTCTTAACAAGTTTAATTGGATATTGCCAATTGTTTATTGATCAGTGTTGACTATCAAGGTTGACCTAGATAATACCAACAAAATAACGTTCTGATTCCATTGGATAGTTGGACAAGTGGACTACTATTGTATAAATTGCCATTAAGCGCAAGTGGGTAAGTCTCTAGAGCTTAGGGTTAACAAGATCCACATTGCTTTAATCTTAAGATAGATTATAATCTGCAAATAAGGATCTATGCGGGTGCTTTAATTGTGACAGAATTAACGAGTCTAGGTCATAGGATGATGTAACCCTAAGTCTTAAGACTGATATGTCACCTCGAAGAAGAAATCATTGTCACACAATAAAAAAACCAACATCTAATCGGATTAATAATGGTTAAATACAGTTTTTCTTATATAAGGTCAACCGCTCTTTATCTTTGTTATTAGCTTGCGTAGGTACAAGTTTCTTGAATTGATTGTAGTCACCAACCAAACCGTGCCAGTCTCTTAAGGCTGAAACCCCCCTTTTCTATTAGAATTATGATTTAGACTGACATAGGTTTAACATAGGATTAGAATAGAATTAAACTAGATTAGATAACCAAGATATTAATAAAAATGATAGATTTAACCGTCAGCTCTCATGATCGACACACCCTACTGTACCATGATACAACTAACGATGGTACACTGCCCATTAAAGTGTTGTTTTTGGTTGAGTCGGCAAAATATAAATTTAAAACTTGAATCATATAAAAAACAACCCTACACTACAACACATCAAGTTTTTGGCGCCGTTGCCGGGGAGTGAAAATTAATCTTGATTTTTATTTTAATATTTTGGTTTTTAACATTAGATTAGATCTAACCCTTAGGATTAGTGTAATTTAGATTAGTGTATATTTTTGTATATTTTGTATATTTGACCTTTAATTGTTTGCTTGTATATTTGTGTGTTTAAATTGTTTGTGTATTTAATTATTTTTCTTTGAATTACACAGTTCTGTTTCGACAGTTTGAATACGCGTATTATATCTCACTAAATACAGCGTATCCAGTTCACATGTCCAATACAACGTATTCTTCCTCCACGGATTAATAGCGGCGTATCCACTTCCATTGGAATACGGCGTAGCGATCTTCTGATAAAATTCTTGTCTATACTCGAATTTTAAGCCTAATTAATATATATATATAGATATAATATAATATATAATATATATATAGTGATATATATATATATAAATCTTTCTTTCTAGCTGGTTCACTGATAATTTATGGATATTTTTCAATAAGAAATGACTAAAGTTATCAAGGAGAGTTCAAAAGAAATTAAGGACGGTAAAGGAGCTAAATGTTATCACTCACTTTGCACACAAAAAAATCACTTGAAATTTTCAACTGGAATGATCAGCCATGAGCGGGAAGGATAATGATTTATTTACATAAATGTTGAAGTTGCTAACAACACCATGTAACTCTGTAATGGATGATATTTGTAGGATAAAAACAAATAATATATGGGGTATGATCCCGTCAAATGTTGCATTTAATGAATGGTTAAGATCAAAAAATTCAACTACAAGACATGGATCATATACTATAAAGCAATATGGATTTTATTGATCAAAGAGATTGATGAAGGTTGGATTACTAAGAGGAATCCTTCTGATGAATGAAGATGAAATTGTTGAAGGTTTAGAATCAGACACTAATATATTTGACTATGAACAACCTATCTGTTCAGCATTCCAATACAAAATTAATATCTCTCAAGGTAGTCCGGAACCTACTACAAAAAGGATATAACGGGTTAAGACCTATGATGGAATAACAAAAATGACTGGATCTACGAAAGGAATAAGGGTGTACCATGGTTGATTAGAAACCAAGGCTGACACTGAGTTTGGAACAGAGCCGAAACCATTCAAACATACCTTTGCGAGCCTTTCGACTATAAAACTAGGGTGTTTCGAATGGGCCAACCGTTTAAGCTGGAAAGAAGATGTTACTGTG
This sequence comes from Tanacetum coccineum, assembly GCA_026074375.1. Taxonomy (NCBI): domain Eukaryota; kingdom Viridiplantae; phylum Streptophyta; class Magnoliopsida; order Asterales; family Asteraceae; genus Tanacetum; species Tanacetum coccineum. Next base: position 19,751 of record BQNB010101363.1, on the reverse strand, counting down.
TAATTGAGGAAATTTACCTGGAACGATACATTATTGAAAACCCAACTCCATTATACGGAATTACAAATGGTACACAAGCTTTAGATGGATTATGAACATAAAGAAGAAGCTTTAATAAACAAGCATCATGATTGAGTTATCACAATGATGACTCATGCTGCAAACTCAAGAGAAAAATGGAACATACTACAAACTATTAATAAAGCTTTATGAAATTATCAGAAGATAATGAGGAATAAAAGAATATGTGAAATTTCAAGGAGCCACCGGTATGCAATCATAGAGGAAATTGTATGATGATTAAATATTCATTCAATAATGATGAAGAGTATGTTGCTGTTAAAGAAGACAATACGATATCTATATGACAGAGAAGAGACCGTACCAAGCTTAAAAGAAACTTTCAGATTATGGATGAAGGATGGATGGTGAATAGAGCAACGTGAAGTAAGAGAGGCTGAAGAAAAGTCTAACTTAAAGACTTCGCTGTAAACAAAAGTGCTTCCCGGGAGACAACCCAAATTATTTTCCAATTTTTATCGAGTCTTGTCTGTCCCAGATCTTCAATACGCTTTCCGCCCCATACCATGAAACGGATGCGTATTGAATGTCTGGACGTTATCAGTCTTTATTTTTCATGCACTTTAAAAACATTATTGTCAGTTCTGCGAATACGTCATATTCAGGTAACTGATACGCCATATCCATAGTCTGACCCGTATTTAGTTTGTTTAGTTTAGTTTAAATTAACCGTCGTACCAAGGATAGGAATGCAATGACCTGTTTTCCTATATTTTACACAAGACCTCGTGAAGGAAATATCGACAAATATTGGTGGAGAATTTAGGAATCTGGAAATTTTGAAGTGTTGGAGTCTTGAAACCTCAAGACCGGCTGTCAACACTCGATCTTAGCTCATAAACAAATTGGAGATCTAGTGAGCAATATCAGGGAGTTTCTCCTTCTATTCTTTTTTTAAATTTCCTATTTAATGTTCTTACATATACAACGATGACGTTGTATAAATGCAATGGGGGATTGAATTAGAATGTTAACTTGTCCTAAATTTTCACAATAAAAGGCTTAAATTATGCTCAAATTTAAAAATTATTCAAGCATACTTTTGTGAAATTACATGTTACATAACCCGCACACAATAACCCTTGATAGATATTGTGAGGATTTAACCTTTCCGTTTCTAAATGTTTACCCAAATCCATAAAAATTGAGTGTACCAGGATGTAGTAACTTTAGAACTTGGCTTGATATATCTATTAGAGACACACAATAATGGAGTATAAGGATTTAATTAGAGTAACTTGTTTTACATTGGTTTTAAAATCTTAGATAACAACCAAATCGCCTATGACAGTTGTTTATTAACTAACTACACTACACCGGTTAGTTACCTCTTTGATTACAACCCCTTTCCACTCTCATCTTTAGAGTGATGATCCACTAGAACAACCCGTAGAGCCAATCCTTTAGGAATTACACCAATTATTTGTTTCGTTACACCTTTACACCTTAACCTACCTTGTTAGATTAAGTTTATTTACAAGTTCTAGTTGCTTAAAGTTGTAAAGTCTTATTCCCGAGTCTTGTGTCATTTTCTATCTTTGGTGCGATTGGAAATTTGCACATTGCAAATGGGAATGTATACTAGTAGTCAAAGCTCATGTGATTTTACTACATTCACAATTAATGGTGAATCCAAAGAACGAAGAAATTACCAAAGGAATTATCCAGAATTATTATGATTGTGAAGATGGTGAAACTACACCGAGATTTGAAGTTTAGTTAGTAAAAAAAATGAAAAAAAAGTTTGAAGATAATCATTTCACGAAAGAGCATTACCGAAGGAATTATACGAAGGATCGATTATTCATTGATACGTCGACAAAAATCAACGATGTAGAGTATTGTACAAAGTGAAAGATATCGCCACTTACCTTGTAGAGTATGTAAAGTTTTGGTATGATTGGGGAGTTGATCGTTATGGGAACGCCAACTTAGGTTGTTGTTTTTTATCTATGATCAAGACGTTGTATATAGTTTATTCTTTAACATAATATCCCCGGGTATCCCCCCCCCACGTAGGACAAAAGTTTCTAGGGCAACTTGTACTTTAAGCCTTAATCTATTTTTTTCTTGATTTTTATTTAACAACAATTTACTTCCCTCTCACCTAATGATTAACCTCTGGTTTTACGTGAATGAGGAGCCATACGAACATGCATGTCTATTACGGCATTCCAGTCATGTATGCGTGTCTTGTACCTTATTGGTTTATGACTTTTGGTGAAAGTTAGAAGGTTCCTACCCTATATCATTCTTCATCCTAACCATTGCTTAAATTCGAATGGGGATGTGATCGAATACTCATGTCTATCCTGGCGTTCCGGGTGTGTATGTGTGCTTCAGCTGCCTTGTTGGAGTGGTACTTCTGGTGAAAGATTGTAGAATGATCAAACCGTACGCCTTTCCATACAAAAACCCATATTTACCTTTATAAACTTGTTACTCCTTGGCTTTAGTGGTGGAGATGTGTATCCTTGCCAAGCTTAAGATAGAATACTCATCACGACCGAGCAATTGAGCGAATTAGTTACATGTTACCACATAGATTAGTTGAGTGATTTGAGTGTTTTCATCTTCCTATTTCGTGAGGTGTTTGGTTGTGTACTTGTAATAGATCGAATAAGTGCTTTAACGGAAAATATCCTTAAGGGATACATTTTTATAAACTTCTAAAGGCTACTTGAGGACAAGTAGGATTCAAGTGGGGGGATATTTGATGACATCAAATAACGTCTATTTTATAGCATCATTTATCCCATGTAATTAACCCATTTTATATAATTATTGCAAAGAATTGTTGCTTAATCGTTTGTATTTGAGAATTGCAGTAATTATGGAGTACTTGGTGAAGATTAGCTAAAAGGCACGCATTTTTGGAGCATAAATGAAGAGTTCAAAAGGCGGCATTCTCGAGACTTAAATGAAGATATTTGAAGTTTACCTTTCTGAAGTTAATAGGCGTATGCTTCAAGGAAGATACGGCTTATCTGTGCCTTGCACTCACCAAAGACCCGCATAGATTAATGATCAATACGCCGTTTCTTGAGAACTAAATAACCGTATTCATGTTTTGGATTACAATATAATATTCTGGAAGATATCTATCGTGTTTTGGTTCCCTGCTATAGAAATCCATAATGCCATATTCCATCCTTGGATCTCGTGTATTGAACCGACTTCAGGTTTATTAATAGGAAAACTCAAAAAAACAAGTTTTAAGTGTGCTAAATCATATTATCGATACCTAAACCATAAAAGTCGATTTTCAGAGGAGAAAAAGAGTAGAAGAGGTCGAGCAGAGTGTGCTAAGTACTTAAATTCATAGGAGACAGAATGTATTCCATATACTTTTGTATTCGTTCAGTTTGGGGTATACATTAGTTACTCGTTAGTTTTCTTGGCTAATTTTCTTACTCTTGTATTTATTATGATGATTGAAGGCTATTACCTTCGGGTATTAAGCCTTATTTTGAAGATCTAAAACTGTTTGATTGGTTTATATCGATTTCTTGATTTATGTTTTGTAATGCTTGTTTATGTTTATCAATTTATATATTATTACGCCACTTTTGTATCGCCCTATCATTCAAATGGAATCTAGCTACCGTTTGTAACCAAGCGCGATTTGGAACTCCGGGATAGCTCTCCATATAGTAATTTATACACCTAGAATAAAAGTTCACAAATATTGTCCTTCTATAGATGGATATAGGTTACGTCTTCGGGCTTATTAACTAGTTTATATTGGTATTGCATTGGTCTTATTGATCGTGTTGATAGCAGGTGACTAGATAATTCAATCAAATAAACGTTATGATTCCATTGGATAGGGTTGACAAGTGGACTACTAGTGTTTGCTTGACAATAAGCGGTTAAGTGGGGTAAAGTATCTGATGGGCTAGGTTTTAACAAGATCACCATTTCTTTAATCCTGTAAAGATAGATTTTAATCAGCAAATAGGATGTTTATGCTGGATTGCTTTAATTGTGAACAGTATTTAACGTGTCTAGGTCTTAGGTGATGTACACGCCTTAACTAGTATTTAAAAATGACTATGCACCCCTTCGAGAGAAGATCATTGGCACATAGAAATAAACAAACCATACGTTCTAATTGAGTAATAATGAGTTAATAAAGTTTTCTTGTTTAAGGTTCGACCGCTCTTTTATATTTTGTTAATTAGCTTGCGTGGGTAACAGTTTTTGTATTGATTATAGTCATACCAACAAAACCGTGCCCAGTCTCTCAGGATGAAAAACCCCCCTTTTCCATTAGAATTAGGATTTAGACTGACATAGTTTTTACATAGGATTAGAATATCTTTAACATAAGATTAGATAAACAAAGATATTAATTAAATTGATAGATTTAACCTCGCTCTCAGTGATCGACACCTAATTACCACAAAACTAATAAGGATCGGGTACACTGCTCGTTAAAGTGTTGTTTTTGGTTGAGTAGGCAAAATATAAATTTAAAACTTGAATCTATATTTTATAAAAAACAACCCTACACTACAATACATCATACATTTACCGGGGAAACCCTTTACCCAAAAAAGGTCGTTTAAAACCTTGAAGTCTCTTTGAGTTTCCTCGTCCATTTTAACCAACATCTGGTTGCACATCAGTTTAGATTTAGATTTGACGGCCAAATCATCAAGAATAGGGAAATGAGACATGATGGATTCTTGATAAAAAAAAATATGTTATAATATGTGTTTTGTTTGTAGAAGATGATTCAAAAGATTGAAAAGTGTTGCACTTAAATAGGGAAACTACACGTAGAAAAGTGAAGATTCAATCCCAATTTATGGGTGCATAAACGGTTTGTTTGCTTTGAGTTGAAACGCATAATTTATCGCTTTCATTTGCCTTTTTCTTTCTAAATTTGCAACTCATGCAGTTAGTTAACTGTAACACAATCACAAATAATACTAAAACGTTATTGTTTTTGTTCACACAGGACATTACTATTACTATTACTATTACTAATCACGTTGCATTAAATGCACGGGTTGACCCGCTAAAAAAACCCGGGTTGGCCCGCCGAAAAACCCACCGAAACCCGCCATAAAACCCGTCTTTAACCCGATCCGGTAAAACAAACACGTGTTCTCTTGTGTACACGTATGGGGTACGTGTTCATCAAACCATTCTCCCCCAAAAGAAATCCACCGTCGTCATCATCTTTCACACTCTCACACACACATCTCTCTAAAAGGTATCACTCTTTTCCTTTTTTAACTTAGGGTTGTGTCATAACGTTTGAAGATCTTCATTAACGATTCAGATTTGTATAAAAGAAATTAGGGGTCTTGAATTTTTGTTTTGATTAGTTTGAAACTTCGAATATTTAATGTTGCATATGCATGTACCAACATCATACCTCTAAGGAATAAAGATGATGGCTTTTATACTATTTGTAACATCAACATATACAGGTAATAACATAATATCTTAAAAGTTAAGTGGTATCCATGTTTTTGCAGATTATGTGTGATTTTTTGAGTTATTTTGGCTGATTTGAAACAATCTTAGAAGGAGAGTATTGTCTTAGGTTACACATAGATTAAAACTATTAAGTTTATGGTACATAGGGAACTAAAAAATCTACTTAATAAGTTGTAATAATCGTTAAATTTAAATGAAATAAGAGTGAATTTTGTATAAAGATTTTGGTACCCTTTTTTGTGTTTATGAATTTTCTTTAGCGAAGCAAGATAAATATCAGGTATTTTGAGATTGCAGAGCAATGGGTGTGCCACTCCCTTTTGAAGAAGCCTTAGCATCTAGGATCAATCTCTTCAAACCTTCATTGCCGCGTGTTCAGGACTTTCTTGAAAAGAGGCCCCCAAAGGTATTTTAAATTACTGTATAAGATAAGTTAAGGAGCAAAAATGAGCTTTAACAACAAATTGGTGTTTTATTGCTTGAAATGCAGACAAGGAAAGCATCAACTGTTGGGTTTAATCTTGACTAAGTATTTTAGTATTTTAGGTAGTTAGTATTTGAGTAAATAAACTAGTTTGAAATGGTAAAAGATCATGGTATGATTTAGTCTAGGATTGACCGAAGGTTATGGAAAGTAGGTCGTAGTAGTGCCTGGTCTTTAGGGGTCACATAGTACCCACGTTGCTTTCTTGTTAAGGCTATATATAAGCCTCATGTGACAATAACAAAGGATGTACTTCTCTGTAAGTTTTGCATACATCACTTTCATGAATAAAAGTAGTAAGTTGAATGTGAGGAGTACCATCTATTTTCTACACGTGGTATCAGAGCTAGAAGGGCTCATACCTGGTTCGAATCAAGAAAGAGAGGCCCGATTGCAACCCTATGCAATCAGGTCGAGTAAAAGAAAGAAGAAGCAGCAGTTTTTCAAATGGTAGCAAACAAGAAACAAGAAAGCGGCAAGGTTGATCACTTGGTGATCAAAAGAAAGAAAGCAGCACCAAGTTATCGCAAGAATAACAAGCAAAAAGTCAGCAACAAGAGAAGAAAGAATGATCGTCACAGGAAAGTGAGTTTCGACGAGAAGACCGTGAGACCGAGAAGATCGAGGAGCCGCAAAAGACCGGGCGGCACCTAGACCAAGAAAGTTTAGACCGACACAGGTGACAAGAGACCGAAAGCTCACCTGAGAAAGATTAGACCGAGGACCGAAAGAGATAACCGTGACCGGCGGGTTGTCTAGACCGAAGCTTTAATAGCTGAAGACCGAATTATTGAATCAAATGACCGAAGATTCAAAGAAAGACCGAAGAAAGTTGATCACGTGTGGTGATCACAAGAAAGAAAGATAGCAATGACCGTTTTCTTGAAAGCATGAAAGTAACAAGAAGGAGAGCTAAAGAAAGAAGAAAGGAGTGACGAGTTGCAAGAGCAAAAGAACGCAACAGAAAGCAAGAGAAGATAGCAAGAGCAAGAGCAAGAGCAAGAGCAAGGAAGACGTTTCAGAAAGCATGAGCATGGGAAACATTCACATAGGTGGTCTAGTGAGCCATTTGTTGGATGTTCCTGATCTAGAATTGGCAAGGTCATTTTACCTTTTTAATGGATCATATCATGAGTCATGCAATGTCGAATCGAAAGGTGGAAAGACAACGACAATGAAGCAATTGATCCAGGACGATACCAACCTTGATGTGATGAAACAGTCAAATTAAGGGGTGGGTTTAATCTTGACTAAGGATTTTAGTATTTTAGGTAGTTAGTATTTGAGTAAATAAACTAGTTTGAAATGGTAAAAGATCATGGTATGATTTAGTCTAGGATTGACCGAAGGTTATGGAAAGTAGGTCATAGTAGTGCCTGGTCTTTAAGGGTCACATAGTACCCACATTGCTTTCTTGTTAAGGCTATATATAAGCCTCATGTGACAATAACAAAGGATGTACGTCTCTGTAAGTTTTGCATACATCACTTTCATGAATAAAAGTAGTAAGTTGAATGTGAGGAGTACCATCTGTTTTCTACACGTGGTATCAGAGCTAGGGGGCTCATACCTGGTTCGGTTCAAGAAAGAGAGGGCCGATTGCAACCCTATGCAATCAGGTCGAGTATAAGCAAGAAAGCAGCAAGGTTGGTCACTTGGTGATTAAAAGAAATAAAGCAGCACCAAGTTATCGCAAGAATAACAAGCAAGAAAGCAGTAGCAAGAGAAGAAAGAATGATTGTGACAGGAAAGTGAGTTCTGGCATAAGACCGAGAAGACCGTGAGACCGAGAAGACCGAGGAGCCGCAAAAGACCGGGCGGCACCTAGACCGACACAGGTGACAAGAGACCGAAAAGCTCCACCTGAAGAGAAGATCTGGACGAGGACCGAAAGAGAATAAACCGTGACGGTCGGGATGTCCAGGACCGAAGCTTTAATAGCTGAAGACCGAATTATTGAATCAAATGACCGAAGATTCAAAGAAAGACCGAAGAAAGTTGATCACATGTGGTGATCACAAGAAAGAAAGATAGCAAGGATTGTTTTCTTGAAAGCAGGAAAGTAACAAGAAAGGAGTGACGAGCTGCAAGAGCAAAAGAACGCAACAGAAAGCAAGAGAAGATAGCAAGAGCAAGGAAGACGTTTCAGAAAGCATGAGCATGGGAAACATTCACATAGGTGGTCTAGTGAGCCATTTGTTGGATGTTCCTGATCATATAATTGGCAAGGTCATTTTTCTTTCTAATGGGTCCTATCATGAGCCGCGTAATGTCGAATTGAAAGGTGGAAAGACAACGACAATGAAGCAATTGATCCAGGACGATGAACCAACCTTGATGTGATGAAACAAGTCAAGATTAAGGGGGTGAATGTTGGGTTTAATCTTGACTAAGTATTTTAGTATTTTAGGTAGTTAGTATTTGAGTAAATAAACTAGTTTGAAATGGTAAAAGATCATGGTATGATTTAGTCTAGGATTGACCGAAGGTTATGGAAAGTAGGTCGTAGTAGTGCCTGGTCTTTAGGGGTCACATAGTACCCACGTTGCTTTCTTGTTAAGGCTATATATAAGCCTCATGTGACAATAACAAAGGATGTACTTCTCTGTAAGTTTTGCATACATCACTTTCATGAATAAAAGTAGTAAGTTGAATGTGAGGAGTACCATCTATTTTCTACATCAACTCAGTTAGTAGCGCGGCAAGATGGAAAAGCATGTTTCATAATAAAACATGGCACAAGGTAAATAAGCTTCCTTAAACAGCTTAATTTTTTTTTTTACATGTGTTTATTTACTACAGCTGATGGAAGTGACATTTTCTCACATCAGGTTAAAATGTTCAACGTCTTAGACTGAAAAGCGAGCCAGAGAACTCAGGGAAACGCGTGGACGTGCCATACTAGATAATCTGAATACTAGGTATATAATATTATTTTTCCCTTTTCTTGCACACATATACACACTGATATTGGATACGTGTTAACTGAAATTGTTCTTTTTCATGAGTTTAATGTGTCAGAGGCTGATGTGGAAAAGCTGTTGGTCTCACTGATATTGGATAACCAAGTTCAAGGCTATATTGATCAAGTTAATATGCTTTTGGAGTGTCGTGACAGGTCAAATATGATATGAATAAACCATTTTTATTATGAAAAATGGAATCCTTTGTTATGTATGATTCTAACTTTGTGGAGTTTGTGTTGTTGCAGGTCAAAGGGAATCAGCAAACACACCATTACAGTGCAATCAAGGATGAGCGTTATGTGATTTATTGTTGTATTATTAGCCTTTTGAGTACACTGATATATCCCTATAGTTACTTGGCGTCGACTATGAGAACCGGCTATAGGTTTTTTGGCCTTATAACTTAATCTTGATGCTTTTATGCCCATTACTCGAAAAAACTTATTAAAGAATCATATGCAAAAAGTAGCATTTAATAGCCTGATATTTTATCTATTAACGAGTCCAAAAGTGGCGAGAACATGCTGTATGATGTTACTATTGGTTCATGGAAAAATCAGTATAGTGAACGTGGCAAAGATCCTTACCATACGTTACTTGGCGATCTGCTTATTTTAGCAGATGGAAGCCTGAGTGTATTACTGATTAGAAGCGTGCGATTATTAGAGAGAAACAAATGTTAAGTGGAAATGTGGAATGGTGCTGGGGTGCAGAGGGCTAAGCAAGCATTGCAAGTAGCAGTTTTATTGCCTGTGAAGTTTCCAACATACTTAGATTTTGAACTAATTATCACTCATTTAATGCCATTTTATAAGAAATCCCTGCTAACACACCATATTAATAATGTCGCAACATTAGATTTAATGTACTGATGGAAATGATGAAATGCAAAAACATCGAATTGTGTGTTTACAAGATCGATGGTTGTTAATGAAATTACCTCAGACATAAAAAAGGCTTCAGCATTTAGTGTTGCCATCCCCTCTACGTGTCTGCTAATGCTTCTTTGGCCGACTGTTGGTTATCGTTGTCACAACTTATCTGATGTTCTACATATTGTTAGCCTCAAAATATTGAGTCGAACATGAAGTTCGTTCATTATGTATATAAGTCTCAGTCAATTAATTAGTTCATGTTGTAATAGAATATTATCGGGAATCGGGCTCGATAGTTAAACTAATATTGTATATGTTTCGGGTT
>BQNB010101362.1:11931-24487 GCA_026074375.1 Tanacetum coccineum | reverse complement strand
AACTTAGCAAAACCTAAAACACCAAAGCAACAACCAAAACCTACGAATTAACCAAATAAATAACAAATAAACATACAAAATAAATAACGTAACCCTACCTGCAGAATTGATTTTTTTAATCCAATTTTTGTTGTTGTTGATCTGGAAAAAGTTGATTATGAACCCCAGAGTCTCCAACATATAACCCATCAAGGAAGATGGATTCCAGATGACGTTCATGCATGATGATAAACAGCCACCTGGATTCCATGAGTAGAGAAGCGAGAGGATATGTGAGAGAAGAGAGAGAACGGTGTTAACGAAAAAAAAATTATATATACAGCTGGATCCGGATACGGGTCAACGTCCGGGTAACGACCGGTTCCGATAGCATTTCCGGCGGGTCGACACGGTCGGAATCCCGACACATTTAATGCGAAATTAATGTAGCCACACTGCCTTTTAATAAAGGTTTTAATAGATAGTGCACTACTACAAGAAAAATAGAGTCTTAGCGACTTGTTTAGCGATGCATTTAATGCTAGCGAGGAGCTTAGCGTCACAGAAGATGTTTCTAAAAATGAGCCGCAGAATTTTGGGACATGTAAATATACATCGCAAAAGATTATGACGTCTCTAGCAATATTTACCTATATATCGCCATTTAAATAGCGACAAATTTTCATATGTGGCTACTTAAATCGCTATTTAGTGCCATGTCGCTACTTGCATCGTTAGGTATGTCGCTATTTAGCGGCGTTGTTATCCCGAGTCGCTATATATATACGACGCCAAATAAGCGACTTCTTGTTATTCCGAGTCGCTGTATACGACGCCAAATGAGCGACTTCTTGTTATTTCGAGTCGCTATTTACGACGCCAAATTAGCGACTCACTTATTCTATATCTCTATTTCAATTGCTATTCATAGCTCACACTATCAATATGATCAACGTCACTATTTATTCATGTTCTTCCACGTCACTATTTATTCATGTTCATATCAAAAGTAGACTTCAAGGCAATTCTTTAGAATAAAGCAAAATATGATATTAAAGAAGCATTTAAACTACAATTTCCAAGTTACAAACATTAGAATATAGAAATCTACAAGGAATTCACAATTGTGTAGGTTACAAGCATTGCAACTCCAGGTTACAAACATTGCAACTACATGAAATTTATTAAAACTAAAAGAAATATAGAAATCTAAGAGAATCCACTCCAGGAACATTGATAGTTTCCAACTCGAGGTCTAGTTTCATATGATGTAAACTAAATAATCCATTACCTTACTCACGTTTCAAACGGATCGAATTCGAATCACATCTAGAATTTTCTGAGTTGCCTTCCCCACTTCTTCAACAACTGCTTTTTTCGCTTCGTTAGCAACCACCTTTCCAACTTCTTTGGCAACATATTTTCTTAGTCGCTTTTCACTTGATGATTGAGCTTTCACAACTAGATCCAGTTTATTTGATTGTGCTTCCTATGCATTTTTTAAGTTGTTGAGCTCGGTCTTCATAAGGTTCTGCTCAAGCACTTATACTTTAACCATATCTAGGAGTAGGATAATGTCTACATTAAGGATTTTATGGGCAGATGGCTCTTCGATATTTGGTTGGCGAACATATCCATCAACATCTCCAACTCCGTAAGCTGTCCCGTTCTTTTATCCTACATGATCAATCCATTTGGGGAACGTTTTAGCACCATTTCCTGAGCATCAAGAGCGTCATCGGCACCATACTTTTCATTGTATCCTTCCTGAAATGAAAACAAATACAGTTAGGTTACTAGAATGAAACCGGAATGGAACAAAATCTTAAGATAATGGAACCAAGTACCGGATATATCTAAAATCTCCCATTCTGGTTTAGTATCATCTAGCTCCTAATAGAACTTTGCGACATAGTTTGCGACTATTTCATGACACAATTTGCGATTAGAAATGTTGTGACATACTTCGCGACAGTTTGCGACATTGACGAAGATGGTGTCGCTAACATGTTGCCATTTGCGAGTTCAGTTTAAATGTCGCTAAAATACGTCGCTAAAAAGCTTTTTTCATGTAAACCATAATACGACAATACCCGCAACATCTAAAAGGGAAGCTTCTATATTGATTTAGGCCCCGCACACACAATGAACGGGCTCTATAATCCTTGTTGTTTATATTACCAACAAATATACTAAAATTTTATAGAGTTAGTAGCAAAAATCTTGAAAACCATACATCAAAAACATAAATATGAAATTAAAGAAAAAAGTTGTTCAAGGACTCAAGCTAGGTCGCATCAGATTCCAAATATGTGTATGCTATTGATTACACGATGCACCAATATATAAATATGATGAAACACAGCACGTGATCTTAGTATTTTTGTATGTTGACAGGCCTTTGAATACGCTAATTTGGGAAATAAACAAATTTTGAAATGAACTTTGGAAAAGAAACCTAGTTATCTTTACTCAAAAACCTAGCTAATAATTTGATGTCTATCCCCACTCTTGTTTATATACACTTGCCCTTTGAATGATGTTCAACAAAATATTATTAGATCCAATGTTTTAAAAACCGGTTTTTAAATTTACCCGGTCGAGCCACCGGGTCACGATTCAACCAGTTTAACCGGCGGTTCAACCGGGTTTTTCGGTCAAAACCGGCTTCCGATCACTTAACCGGTTCAACCGGCCGGGTCAACCCGGGTTTTAAAACATTGATTAGATCATAAACTTTTTTTTATCATGAGCATTGTTTCAAAAAACGCGCTTTAAGCGCACCTAGGCCCTAAGGCTCAAGCTTTAAGGATTTTTTCAGATCGAGGCTCCGCATATGCACAAGGCTCACAAAAAGCACAGAGCCTTGGGATTTAGAGCTTTGAGCCTAGGCTCGCATAGAAAAGGTGACAAATTTTAAAATTTTCTTTTCGAATTTAACATTCATCGCCTTCACATGTTAATAATATATTACATTGAAACTACCTAGAAACTAAATAAATAAATCAATTTGAGTGTTTGGTCGTTCAATTCAAGTGTCTGCACATACAGACTCCTCCCTCTATTTTACGCTTGGGATAACGTAATCTCGTCATGTCATGAATCTAATACATTGCTTGATATTTTTGATTTAACTATTCAGTTTTTTTATATACATTAATTATTTTAGTGTTATTTTTTTAAGTCATTATTAATCTATAAATTTTCGCCTAAACTATAATAATTTACTTCAATTTAATGAGACTCATATTCATGAAGCCGGCGTCTTGATCTGCGCCTCCCCTCAAAGCTCCATAAACCCTTTGCGTCTTAGTGCGCCTTGAGTCTTTCAAAACACTGATCATGAGAAAACATAAAAAATTATGACTTTTCTGTTATGACACTGGAATTTCAGATCGCAAAGATAAGACTTCCAGACATGTTCTAGTAAACATTATGTTGTGTAATTTGTTACTCCCTCCGTCCCATATTAAGTGTCCATAATGGAATCTTTTAAGTCTTCATTCATCAACTTTGACCATAAATATTTTTGTTTGTGTTATATAATATTGAACGAAAATTATACCAACGAAAAATATATTCAAAACTCTATCCATTCATATATCTTGCATCAAGTATCATACAACCTAAGAAGAAATCATTAAGGTCAAAGTTGAAGAAAAAAGACTTTGAAAAAGTCAAGTGGACACTTAATGTGGGACGGAGGGAGTAAATTAAAACTGAACTTTGAGAATTGACATAACTACAAAGTTTGGACATTGTACATTGTAGCTCTAAGCCTCTATACTTCTCGTACACACAAGCTAAAGTAAAACAAATTTCAACTCCAACCTTGCGAATAAACGTAAAAGACAGATTAACACACATTTATCGGATGCAAATATGAACCTAACTATACACTTAATTAATTGGTTTCTTCGTTGATAGAAGTGTTTTGAAAACATGGCTTTTTATAGTAAAGATATATGCAACCAATAAATATGTATGACGAATCAATTGAATATTTAGTCTAGGCTGGTTGGTAGTCACGTTACATTCGATCATTATTACAATTTACAGCTTTTATTAGCATCTCGCAGTCTATGTATCCATAGAATTTCTAGAACTAATACTCACTTGACCTCATCTTACGTCTACAACTTCACTAATTATAATCTACAGAATTGCTCACTCATTTAATAACTACTCTAACATGCAAGTTTAATCAGTATATTTGGTAGCCCATAATCCTTCACAACGTTTCATCATATTTCACAAAAAAAAAGTTGATCAAACGTGAGAACTTATAAGGGATACTAGGAAGTTTATATCCTACCGATTGACTATAATCCATGAATATGAATGTGCACGTAATTATTGACTTAAACCCCAATCCTTAATAAATTGAAATGAAGCGTTGTCATCTACGTTACTGTTCAAATGAAGTATATAGTCCACACAAACATATTAGAATTAATTTAATATTTGTGTTTAATCTAATGATTAATTTGCTTGAAAAAGGTTTTATGATCGATTACTGTTGTGATTTTTCTTTAAAAGCACTTAGCTGCGTTCTCGAGTTTTAAAAAAGAGGAAAAGAAAAGAAGTGATAGGCAAAGAAAAAAAATGAAAAGAAAAGAAAGAACACGGTTTTATATAATTCATGTTCTAACAAGTAATGAAAAACAAATAAAGTTATCACATTTAGATGTTTCTTGAGTTTGTGAAGAAAGGAAAAAGATAAGAGAACATTTTTATAATTATGCCCTTTCATGCATAAGTACAGTGAATAATATTACATTATAATAATAATATTTTAAGGGGCATAATGGTCATTCTCTAGATCTATAAGTCTTTTTCCTTTGCAATCCGGCAAAAAATGGACAGAATGTTTTACAAGAAAAAAGCCCATCATTTCCCTTTCTAATCCCACCATTTCTCTTCATTTCCTTCCTACAAAATTTTTAAGAACACAAATTTTTGTTTGCATCATTTCTTTTCTTTTCTTTTCTTGTCAAAATAAAACTCGAGAACATAGCATTAGGAAAGAGCACATGACTGTTTATAGCGACGGAAAACAAACACGAAGTTTCCAATATGTTTCTGATTTGGTTAGCATATACTCCCTCCGTCCCATATTAAGTGTTCATAATGGAATCTTTTAAGTCTTCATTCATCAACTTTGACCATAAATATTTTTGTTTGTGTTATATAATATTGAACGAAAATTATACCAACGAAAAATATATTCAAAACTCTATCCATTCATATATCTTGCATCAAGTATCATACAACCTAAGAAAAAATCATTAAGGTCAAAGTTGAAGAAAAAAGACTTTGAAAAAGTCAAGTGGACACTTAATGTGGGACGGAGGGAGTATTCTTTTTCTAATTCTCATAAGTTCGAGCGTATAAGTTTAATGCTAACATCTGTGTTGTACGTTTAACTCTTTTACCCTTATGTTGATAGTTATTCTTTCAATCGAATAACACATCAAGATGCGATAAGCTAGATAAACACTTTTGATAAAGTATTCCAAAACACCATACAAAATTCTTATATGTCATATACTTTCAATAGAGTACAGTATGGACTCGCAATAGAGTTTATAGAAGACTTGCACATTTTGGAGTGTGTTTAGATGAGTATAAACACTTTTTAACTTGTTTTTATACCACGTATCTTTTAGTGGTTGTTAGAGATTTGATTACTGATTCTTTGTAACATTATTTACTTATATCATCTTTAACGTTTATATACCTTTTAATAAGAACATGTTGGGTTGACTTACACATCTAATCCACGATGTTCATACGAGAGGGCCGCTACGTACCCTTGACCCAACAAGAGGGCACGGCGCGGCTCCTTTGAATCCCGCTCTTTGTCACAGCGGTATCAAGTTTGCTAAACTATAAGAAAAGTAGAAAACCCTCTTCTTTTCTGCAGAAAACAGAGGTTTTCAATGCTTTTTATAGTAACTATAGCATATCAACAATCATATCTTGCCAGCTTAGCTTTAGATCCAAGATTTACCATACCCGTCTTCATGACTGTATTTCTCCCCCCGGTTATATGGCCAATATTCAACCATATGAAAAAGAAAAGAAAAAAAAAAAAGGTCTGTGACCATTGAACGAACAAGTGGAATTTACTTTGGATTGAACTGCAACCGAATTAAAGCCAATTGTCATTGAAAATATTATACAATCGAAGTGAAATATAAGCTAATATGCTCAACAAACTTACAACGCGATGCAATAGAAAACCAAACTTACAACACGATGCAATAGAAAACCAAACTTACAACACGATGAAATATAAGTAATAGTCTCCCTTTAGTTTCTCAAGTTCTGATCAATCATGAGTGTATCAAGCTTAGCCAAATAATCAATTAACCTAATTCCAAGTACAAGTTAAAGCATGCCCGAATTACAAAAAAAAACAAACATACAAGAATATCAGAGGGATCCAATTCTCATGTTTATTTCTGTGAAGGATTTTGATATTTTCTTGTTGGATTTTGCTGCCTGCAGCTCTTCAACGATCTCGGCCATATGTGGTCTATCTTTTGGACAATCATCTAAGCATCGATTTGCTAAGGCAGCAAAGGTCGACAGTGAGTCGGGATTGATTTTGCCCTTTAGACTAGTAAATATAATATCATCTAGTCTATTTTAAGCGTAGCATTCTCTCCAGCGTTTCCCGCAGATGAATTCGACCAAGACCACTCCAAAAGAGTAGACGGCGGACTCTTTAGTTAGGAATCCTCTTTGATCACCTGCCGGACGAGTCACACTATAAGAGTGTGGTTGGTTAGCGGGAGCGAATGTTGATAAGCCAAAATCAAACACTTTGGCTATCCATTTAGCATCTAAAAATATATTTGCACTCTTTATATCACGATGTATGACCCTTTTGTGCGTCGTCTTTGGATTGTGGCAGTATGCAATTCCGTTTGCAGCCCCAAGACATATGTTGAGACGTCGGGTCCAAGTGAGGCTAGCATATCCTAGATGCTTATCGAGGCTCCTACGAGGATAGTACTTGTAGACAAGTATTCTCTCGTTATCCTTGCAGCAAACATGTAAGAGTCTGGACACCTTTTTTATGTTTCAATTCGGAAAGGAACCTGATCTCATTCAAAAACTCAATTTCCCCTTGTACAGATATACTAGTTAATCGCTTAAATACGACCATTTTGTCTACCTTGTTGTTGAGATTTAGTACTCCTTTGTACACATCTCCGAACCCACCATGCCCAATCGGGGTGTCCCCAAAATTGTTGGTGGCCGTTTTTATGGAGTTTAGTGAAATTGTGAGGTGCTTATTATCATCCTCTATCAAAGACATGATTCTAGAGACAGAGAAACAACGTGGTGTGTGTTTTTTGAGAGACACTTCTGGTTTGTGTTTGTAGAAGTGTAAAGAAATACCGATTTCTGGAAAATTACCAGTGGATTTCAAACAAGAGAAAAAGTACCTGTAAATTTAAGGCAGAGTTGCAAAATCCAAACCCCGTTCTTTACAAGAATCAAAATGGTTTTTACAATTGTTTGTGATTAGGAAGATGAAGTGCACTAGTATATGTAGTAGATTTGTGTTAACGCGGTAGGTGGCTCAGCTGGTTTGTGGTGCTTTGTAAGTAAAAAGTGAGAAAGGGAATAACGCAGTGATGTCATATTAATAGGAAGATAAGGTACTAGTAATAAATAGACGATACGTACTAATAATATATAGTATACGTAGATTTTTGTTAACGCGGGTATTAATCAAGTTTTAGAATTTTAATTTGAAAGAAAATTATGTTGAGACGAATACTCGCACAAAGTGATGAGTTATACGGTAAATAATTAAATTTGTGAAATCGTTACGAGTTTAATTTATACTCAATGCACAAAAAAATATATAGATTAAAAACGAAATATAATAAAAAATTGAAGGACTAAACAATATTTAAAATATTTTAAAAATCTTTTATATAATAAAGGAATTACATTATTTCAGAGTTTTCTATCAAAATTTAATCTTATAATAGAAAACATTGGACCAATCAGAACGTTTGATTTTGACACATCGGTAAAATCGTACGATTAGATTGGTTAAAAAGAAATCAAAATTAAATTCAATTTGGTCAACATTGAAATTTTTGGTGATAAAATTTAGTGAAGAAAAAACATAAAAAATACGTGTCAAATTTGTGAAAATAAAAACTTAAAATATAAGAGGTAACTAATAAAACTTTAGTGGTTAAATTTTAAATACATATCATCGAGTTAAGTGTAAATTTATAACTTGACATGTTTTTAATAACTTAATATATATAACATATACATATATTAAATACTACCTCCGTCCCATAATTATAGTCCAGTATTGACTTTTGAAGTCTTTATTTTTCAACTTTGACCTTAAATATGTTTGTTTGTGTTATATAATACTTGATGAAAATTGTGCCAATGAAAATACATTTAAAACTCAATCCATACATATATTTTGCATCAAGTTTTATACAACACAAAAAACAATACGTAAGGTCAAAGTTGTAAGATAAAGACTGCAAAAGTCAATAGTGGACAATAATAATGGGACGGAGGGAGTAATGTCCAAAATTTACAAATACACATTTTACCAAATTATTTTTCCAACTTGAGCAAACTTCAAAATTCTAGAGTTTTTTTTTTTTTTTTTTTTAACGGCAACTTTTATTGAAGCAACTAGCAAAGGTAGGTGGATTTAGATGTGGCGGTGTCCGCGTTGATGGTTATTGTTATTGTTGTTAGTCGTCGTGAGACTGCATTTCAATGTTCATTTTGTTAGTGACTTTAATGTGTTTTGTTGTATTTTGGAAGAATATAAAACAAGGTAAGTAAGAGCTTGTTTTGAGTTATACATATTGTACGTGTTATTTGTGTCAATTGAGATCAGTTTATTTATATTATACCCTCGGTCACATAGTCATTTGAGTGTTACTCTGGTGATCTTGATTGCATGTGGTGGGGACACATAGGAGGATACAATTTTTACCTTAGGTTTTAATTAATTTATGGAAATGTTAGGTGTGCTAAAGATTCTAATGAGTTAATTAGACACGGAAATGTCAAAAGAATAGTTACATATATGTGATATGAAACATTATCTATTACTTCAAAAAATATGTTTAGTTACTTTAATTTTATTTTTAGCGATGAAGGAAGCATGGTAATGTGCACGAAAATTAAGCAACTTTAGGGCGTCATATATGTCAGGTCCCCAAGCTAGCAGCGCAGCTTGTTACCCGCTTGCCTTCCACCACTATGTAAATATAATTATATCAATAAATTGAGCTTTCGTCGTATCATACATAATTTCAAGCATTGGGGAAAAAATCAATTAGGTCACATATCAAAGATACGATTGTACTGGATTTCATATTTGATTTAACATTTGTATTTGCGAGGTAATTAACAACTTTAGAAATTGAAGACGGAAACTATAAACTGATTTGAACTTTTGTCTAGCAAGAAAAATATTCAGTGGACACTTTTATACGAACGGGAACATCATGAGTTGTGCATTGTAGTTGCGTGAAGAGCCTTACATTTTCGAATGAATTATGCGTCGTTTGTGTGAAAGAATAGCCAAACAAATTTTATTGATAAATGCAAAGAACATTACATGTCATCATTCTAACATTTAGTTGTTGCTCTATTCTATTTCCTCTCTTAAGCAAATACTTATTCCATTAAAACTCATGCTCTTTACTTTTTAAGATTACTGGATATATGGAAAGTCTCCGAGCAGCATCCACGTACACACCATCAAAAATGACTATTTATATAACTGGTGGGTGTTTTAATTATCCAAAAATCCTTACTTGACTGTATCCTTACTCATGTACTCCGTATGTTGTTTTACATAGTCTAGTATCATCATTCATTTCATCTTTTCATAGAGACTTTGGGTCTGATCTAATTATCAAGAAGGTGGTTTATAATTTAAATTACCGCATCAAAACAAGTTATGATCGAAGTTGTAAGGAATGTACGATCAGGTCATGATAGATAGGTTTCACAAGTCTTTGGGACAATTCCATATATTTTTGCTAGAATTACGTTTGTTGTACTAATATTTTTAGTATTAAATTTATATGTCGAGTTCCTCATTGTCATCAACCTAGGACAGGGACCACAACTTCAACAAAAGAAAAAGAAATACAAAACACATCCAAAGACTAACGAGGAAAAATGCACCACCCAAATTTTTAGTCTTTTCAAATAATGTATCTTTGCTAAGCTAAAATTAGCTGTACTATCTTGATAAATCTTGTTAGGTGTCCATATTTAAAGTGTTTTTAAATACCGAAGTATCTTAGCTAAACCCAAAATCATCTCTAATAGCACACATCCAGGTTTTTTTAGGAAATCCAAAATCGTCAATTACGTTGCAAATAAAATCAGCATATTCACTTTTAATTTCATAGCCGTGATTTTTTTGGGCTTTCAATAAGTTAAAATTCTAATTTTTAACATGTTCAAATATATACATGTACGGAACAAGGACACAATTTGACCATCTGTATTTACGAAAAGTTATACAAAATGAAGAACAATGTTTTTCTTACGAGGAGCATTTAGGAAAAAACAATAATTTTTACAAAAAATTTACATTACGCCGCAAAATTCAATGAGGGTCCCGAGACACCCCTGGTCCGTCCATGCATATATTACAACCCCGTTGGAAGTAGTAACCCGCGCGTATTAACAGTGTCGGGTCGTAATCCATTTGAATGCACATACCATCGTAACTACACACCAAGTGTCTAGTTTTTTACGAGTTTCTTGTGTATTAGTGAGCACACAAATCCTACAAGCCTCACTCGCATCTTGGCTCATTAAGTTAGCTTTTGATGTTGAGTTACAAATTATGAAGAAAAAAAGTGAGAACACGATTGATTCATTTCAACCTTTCACGTCATTCATGTTTAATTATTTTCTTTCAAGAGATAACAGATTTGAAAACTTGTTCACATAACAGATTTTACAACAAAAGCAATAATGCATGGGATTCGAGATGCCATTTATCAAACTAACCACCAAACATGCACATACACACAAATACACATGTAAAAACGTTGAAGATGAATTTTGATGAGATACTTATTCTTATTTGTTGCAAGAACAAAATGATGGCATTGATTTGACATCACGATTGTTGAAAGAGTAAAACATGATTGATATGATGTGATTTACTCCAACTTAATACGTAGTACATAAAAGCAACTTTTAGAAATTAAGGGCATCCAACCTATGTATGCTTGGCGGGCGGCAGTCTTGGTTACTTGTGTTATGTAAAAAAATAAAAAAAATTAACGGTTGTTTTCGTAATTTGACACATAGTGTGAAGGGGTAATTCGTAAGTATTTGAGGGGCTATATCGTAAATACAAAAAAAAAAGGTCGGGTCGGGTCGGGTCAACCCGGCAATTTAATACAAGTGTTCCTCATTTTTGTATGTTTATATAATGTAAAATAAAATAAAATAAAATAAATAGCTAGAGCACGCTTGTTACTAAGGTTATGGAGAGACTTACGCATGTTACTAATTTTGTCTCTAAATCAACGTGGCGAAGATTGATTGGTTTGTGAAAAAAATAGTCACGATGATGTCGCTAACACGATAGGTTGGGAAGGCTCAAACTAAACGTAACAAAGGTCTAGAGGGTGAAAGTAGAATATTTTTGTATTTTTTATATTTTTTGAAAGGAAGTAACATCTCGAATTTGAAGGTGGTTGTTTTAACTAATTTCTACTAATTAAACTAATTAATCTAAGCTAAAAGGTGGAAACTCATATAGGTAAATAAAAGCGTTTACTTAATCATGCAAGATCCTTAGTATGATTCTCCTAATTCTAATTCTTTGTCTCACTTGTGATGTTATATGTAAGTATTTCTCAATTCATGACGAATTACACGAAAACGCCGTCTACGTAATATTTCGTTAAGGCAACACACAAGTAAAGTAGTATGAAGACTATTACAAGGCCCCTAAGAGTACATTACGCGCATTAAAATACTTAAAAGATGATCATCCATAGATGGGTAAAGTAGTATGAAGACTATTACCGATGAAATCCTTTCTACACAATCGTGTTACTCTAGGCATCATCGCTGGCAATTAAGTAGCTGTTTTAGACCCTAACACGCACACACATCAACAATAAGCAATATTATTAGGATCTAGATACTAATTTACATGCAATCATAAGCAAACACTGTAAGATCTAGCCAAGCATATTAATAGAAGCGAAAAACGATTAATCAAACAACACATAGACATATTAAAAGATTAATGGATAGAAGAACTTCACTTGATCAAAACATGCAGTTATAGGTTGTTACATAGGGGTTTGATGTGACAACCATGATTTGAGCATGTTAGTCAAACCGTTAGTGTTGACTTGTGAATCTGTTGCAATATATGGTGTATGTGATTATATGTGTTTATATGCGTTTATGTGGATTATGTGGGAAATTGGTAGTCAATCTATTGAGTGTGATCATCTCAATGAGATTGGAATGGTGGTGAGATTGGTTGAATTCATTTCATTCACTTTTGGTG